>JZLH01S0454223.1:0-37425 GCA_001188425.1 Eucidaris tribuloides | reverse complement strand
ATATATGTACACTGAAATGCAACACTGATTTAATTGTTGTATTCAGTGTTCTATAATTTTTAGATGACATAATAAAAATAAAGACAACTAAAACATTTATATGATACTGGTGATAGAGTCATGGTACTCTTTTCTGGTGAGAACAAAATATTTCGACATACCTTAAATTGAAATTTTGGCCCCCAATATTATTCAATCACAAAAGTTCCTTTCAGGGGCAGGGTGTCAGCTGTAGGATTGTCAGAACATAAAACATCTATGCATCACATACACAGTATTTCATTTTTGTTGTGTGCATGTATAGCTTGTTTGATTGTTGTTTTTCTTTTCAGCAATCATTTTTCACTCTATCACAGTGTGTTTCATCAAGTTTGAGTCTTGTTTGCAGCCTGCAGTCAATGTAGAGTGCTTTGCTGTTGCACATTTCTTCACCATCATATTTCAGGGGTCAAAGGTCAAAGCTTTCTCTTTTCATTTTCCATGTATTCATTGTGTATCAGATTTTTGTGCAGGATTGTTCAACTTCAACCAATTTTAATCATTTTCATGTGTTAAAAAGGCCAAATTTGGGGACAAAACACCCTTATGCACAAACTCAGAAGAACTATGTTTATCTGTGTATTTCACGAAGTACACTGTCATTATCCATTATGCCTCTTAAGCCCATTGGCAAGCATGAATATGATTTTCTTGGTAGCTCACTAGTGATATAATTCACTGAAATCCACTACAGTGTAGACTTTAGTTAAAACATGAAATGTTGATTTATTTGGCATCAAATGATATTGTTGCAATATTTGCAATTTCATTCAACCTTTCATCACAGCAATTTATTGGACTAGGATAATGACAATGAATGTAGTATGCATTGATTCTTTTTCCAACTCTTTTTCAACTCTTTTTCCATACTAAAGACATTTGATAGAGTAAATCATGTCAAGATATGAACATCTGTATGAAATCTTTGTTCAAATAATAACATATTGAATCAATCAAATCCTTATTCTGTGACACAACATCCTTCATATAGCTATTATGAAGTAACCATAGAAACCTGCAGAAATCGACATAATCATTCATAGCTTTGTCCCCCTTGACCCCTGATATATCACCAGTTTGTTGCCTGCTTTGTGTGTGTGTGTGTGTGTGTGTTTGTGTGTTTGGAATGTCAGCATGTTTGTTTTTTGCCAAGTGGGTGCCCATTCTCTGCATGTAATCCATTCTATACACACTAGGAATTGGTCTACTTCAAGTACCTGTACAAGAAATACCCCGATTTTGACATCAATGATGAACGCTACCACGCCACCTTTTCGGATGAATTCCGCAGAGTATGCACCATTTTATTCATTTCCTATGTTGTGATTCATTTAAATGCTTTTATTTGTTTATTTGCTTGTTTAATTATTTATTCATTTATTAAGTTATTTATTTATTTATGTATTTATTTATTTATTTATTTATTTATTTATTTATTTGTTTATTTTTTTTTATTAATTCATGTTTATTTAGTGTTTATTTATTTATTTGTTTGTTTTTATTTATTCATATGTTTATTTATAATATATTTATTTATTTATTTATTTATTTAATAATGTATTAATTTATCTAGTTAGTTATTTAATGTTTATTAATTTATTCATTTATTCATTATCTTTTATCGACATCACTCTTTTGGAGGCACATTTGTTTAAATTGTATTATGATCCATACATGTTTAACATAAACATAAGCATCAATGATATTTACATGTCAAATGAACATTTCTACTATTATTAGTAGGTTCATAACTTACACATGATATCAAAATAATGTGAGCATATTTTATTACTCATAATAAAGTAAACAACATTTTTTATGTCAGTTTACACTTTTGTCACACAATTAAAACCATTCTCAATTCTTTGCATGCTAGCTTATCATGTAAATTGTACAAAATTCTTAGCATTTACCATTTCTGTTTGAATAATTTCACCAGGAAACAATCAATATACAAGCATTGCTGTACATACCTATACCAACATGTCACATACTTACATACTAAACTTGATTGTATTCGTTATGTGACGACACAGATCTATACAGACTGAATCCACTTCATCCACAACATACTTTGATTTTATTTGGTGCTTGGCCTCCATGTGATACCCATTATGAGACAAAATTGTCATTGGACATTTGATGGGGATCGAGGTACTTTATGCTGAAAATTAGTAACCCGTGGATAGCAGCATTTTAGCTGCACAAATCTCAGCAGCCAACTCTATCATAAAGACCTGACACAGTCATTTAATTTGCTCTCGGTATTATTGTAACAAATTACAGAAATCCTATCAAAGCCTTAGCCTTAATAGGGTAATGTTAAATTGAGCATTAGACATGATTGTTCTCAGAGCTTAGCTTGTCTTATTCTGATATATTTTTAAGATTTCTTGTTTACAAGAGGAGCAGAAGTGAGAAAATTGTGTACTAATGTTGAAATGAGATATAAGTGATCATCATAGTACTATGGAGAGTGGGGGGAATTGTGTGTGTATCAAAAGGTGAATGCATGAATCCAAGATGGGTGTGACATCGGTGTTGTCATGGCAACAAGCTCGGGATGTGAGCTTTGTGATGTCAGTGATGCGGTGGCTAATCTCGGTAGAAGCAGTGCATGCTGGGCAATCCTGCGGTGGTGGGAGCCTTTCCATCAGGTCTCCTCGTGTTATTTTCTTTGTTGGGATATCTTTTGGTGGTTGAGCGATTTCCATCTCGCTTATGCTCTTTATTATACCGTACAGGTAGGAAAATGTGCTGGATTGTTTAATGTAAGATCTTTGAATTGAATAATGTGTAACTAGGATTCATTCTGTATTTGGTTTTTTTTGTACTTGGAATATATATTTGTCTCCTGTTTTTGGGGGGTGGTAGGGGTGGGGGGAGTTCAGTTGCTTCAAACGCATTTTGTTTCAGTTTGGAACACTTGGAATGCGTATTTATCTCATGTTTTATGGAAAATTCCATATGTGTCAAACAGGTATTTTGTTTGAGTTTAGAATGTTTACTCTGTGAATAACCTGTAATGAATGGCAATGGTATGTATGAACCAGAATGTATTCACAGCATTTCAGGAGCAGAGTGAGAATAACCACTCCTGATATAGTGATGATATTGTTTCGTGTTCTTTTGATTGTCTGTAATATATCTAATATGTCACATTTCTATTACTACTGTTTATACTTTTATTGTCAAATATTTCTATTGCAGCATTAATATCAACCATCCAGATTTTTGTCAGTCAACGTAGACATCTGTCCAGTTAACAGAAACATGAATTTTTAATCATTTGTTTTGCTTCCTTATTGCATGTCCTCGTGACATTTCAATATTGTGTTGTTTTATTAATGAATATAAGTATGTATTTGTACATCAATAATTCAGTCAGCCTGTATCTTCTTTTCATGTCAAATCAACTGAAATATCTTTCCAGTCGACACTACAGGAACAGAAATTTCTAACTACAGTGTAATTTCTGTTGTTTCCATACAGCATGATATGTTAACATTACAATTATATATTGTTTTTTTCAATGGATTGGATATGTATTTGTATATCAGTAATTCTGTTGACTTACAGGTTCTCTTAAGTACACATCAAATTGTGATGTACATATAGAATATCTGGATCTGTTACGTTATTGTGATGATACCTTTGTTCATATTTTCCCTGTAATATTCCTCCTACTCCTGTATGATTCTGTATAATAACTGTTGGAATGATTTGAATCCTTCCCATTCTATCAGCTACGAAGCCAGAAACGTGAGGAGTACCTGCGAAAAGTCGAGGAGGAAAGGTTGCGTAAATCGCACCTCGCTGTTGGAACGTCGCAGGATGCCGATGATGAGTCTGAAAACATCCCCACCTACCATGAGGTATATGTGTGACGTCGGCTCCTTTCTAATGGCTGACATGTGAGGGCAGTATTCTGAACAAGCTTGTGAAAAGATTTGAACAAAAACATTCTACCTGCTTCTCAGCTGGTTTACTGTGTCTGTGTACCAGATATTTACAAGCAGTTTTCTCCCTTTCGTTCCAAATTTTTTTTCTCTTTATCAGGGTTTGTGGATCATTTGATATAAATCTTTAATTTAAGTTGAAATTTAAATCCATGATATCATTTGGAACAAAATTAATATAAATGAAAAAAGAGACAAACATGAAATACTGATAATGTGACAAAAATGGAGAAAATATGTTTAAAAAAACGAGATTTTTGTTTTACGTTTGTCTGAAAAGAGAAACTGAATATTCAAATGTTTTAAATGATATAATTCTTATTCTAGCAAATCAACCCATTTTCCCATTTATGAGGGCATTATTTTACCCAAAATTGATTTGAAAAAATATGTAAAATCTGAATTTTCTGATCTAAAAAAACAACAATCCTGCTATGCATTTGTTGAATGCAATGTATTATTCTTAGAAAGGAACAACAAATATGGAAAATATGTTGTAAATGGAATGAATCAAATTTTTAGAGGCAACTAGTTTCTAGTTTCTGAATATTATTTGTATTCAACATCTCTAAATTCGGTTTCAATATTTCACGAGCCTGTTCAGACACTGACCTCCAAACACACTACTCTCACTTCTATTCATGGTGGAAGGGACTCTCGCTTCATTATTAGAAAATGGTTCATTGATACATCATTGTTTGTCCATCAAAAGGGCCCTAGCATATGTTCCCGACAGAAGGACCTTTACACTAAATTGTCTGTAACTTGAAAAGCATTAGCTCTTTTCACATGAAATCAAAGTAGTATGATAGTCTTAAATCCTTCCATCAGTCTGTTAAAGGTATTGGCTAACATTTACCACAGTTAAAAAAATCTGAGCCGCATGATTCCCCATGCTACCAGTGTCTTTGATGAGGTCTAAAAATGAAGCCCTGAAAAAATTGTATTTCAAAATGATTATGTAGTGCTTTAAAAAAGTGAAAATCATAAGCTAACCAGATTCACTTGCCCATTTCCTCCCATAGACTTACTGTGTGTACACCTAGGTTAATAAAACTCGCCCCGAGTTTTATTGTTTATTCATGTATAACTTGCCATTGGCAGTGTAACTTTCCAAACTTTTGTATTCTAGGGTGTTTATTTGTCCATTTGAACACTACTATGTAGCTCAGATATCAAAGTTTGACAATTTTTTAAATGGAAGCTCCACAATGTTAGCCTATCACTTTAAGTGTAAATATCAAATAAGGCAATATTTCTCAAATTAGAGCAAATTTACTATTAAGGGCCTTCTGTCAGGAACAATTGCAAGGGCCCTTTTGCCGGACAACCGACAACATAGTGACTGCGATCATGGTCATTTTAACCCATTAGCATTGAGATCCTGTAATTCCCATAGAGTTAATACATGGAACATCGGTTCTAGAGCCAAATGGTTTAACACTAACCAACAAATGAACTGCTGGTTATATTTTGTTATAGTAAATAGTGTATTTATAACACAGTACGTGATTGGCTGCATTGGCATCACGTGTCATTCACTATTTAAGTTATAGTGCACGACCGTGCACTATAACTATTTTTGCTTTGGGAACAAAAATGCAGTCACAGATCAAATTGGAGATGAAGCATTCTTTTCACATTTTTACCTTTGATATCATTTTTCAAACCCTGGGTTGTTTTTCTGATGAAGAGTAGGCACTAACGTAAGAGATATATTGACGACCAATGCTTGCATTATATAGATCTATCGGTAATATAAGAAGGGAAACTGATGTAATTTCAGAAAATTGATAAGAAATTAAGAAAATTTTCAGCTGTTGACATTTGCGTGATGTGCGCGCAAAATTCAGAGAGTATTCCTGCACGCACTGCACTTAGCGCGCAATACGCGATGATACGCTAGCGCATTCCGGGGTCATTGACTGCACTCGTGCGCACTGCACTGCTCCAGGATGCAGGGTTCAGTTTTCCGTGTAGTTTTCATTCTACACTAATTATTAATGTTATAAATACACTTTATTTACTATAATAAATGGTGTATGTTATGTCGTGCACTATCCTAGACTATATGAACTCCAAATGCATAATTATCCGTCGTGCAACTCTATTTCAACTCGGCCTTCGGCCTCGTTGAAATAAAATTGCACTCGGGCTAATTATGCATTTGTCGTTCACATAATCTAGTATAGTGCACTCCAAATCTTACACTATTTATATAATAGCCTGTATTTATATGCCTATGATATGCATGTGATGCACCACGCCATACCCCGGGGTACCAACTAGAAATCCGCCATTTTGTTGAATTATTTATTTACTTTTCAGCACTGTACCCTGGGTTACAAAATTATGTAAAAGTTATGAAATAAGGGTGAAAATAACACATTTAACTTCATTTTTACCCTATTTTTCGTAAGTTTATGCCTTTTTGTTGTGCACTTGCACAGCCTCTGCATCATCACCACTGATTTCATCGATCATACCTGAAGAAAATACATTTTTTAACACAAGAGGGCGCTGCACAACGCGGTACCCCGGGGTACAACGGTACCCCGGGGTATGGCGTGGTGCATCATGTACTGAATATACAGTATCATCCTACTAACAAAACATATATACAGCTATGTGAATCCATACTACATGAACTTGTCTGGTAGTCATCTTGAGTTAGCTTGTTTTCAAAGTTTATGGAAAAGGAGTGAAAAAAGGATTTTTAATAATTTTGCCATCAATTGGTTATAGTTGCATGATTTGTTTTGCATGACTTCTCTAATTGAAGGGATAGATATGAGTAATCATAGTCTCTGATGCAAATTATGATTTCAACTTCTTCCTGATAAAGTCACCTCAGAAAGACACAAAGTAGAGATATTAATCTTTCCAAAGTTGACTATATGTGTAAAAGTGTTTTTATACAACCCGGACAAAAATACAGCACATGTAATGCAAAATGTATTAATTGACCATTCATTTGGTTTAAGATTGTGTTTGCTGCCATTTTTTTGCAATTTGAAGGAGATGATAATGAAATAAAGTCATAGGGTGAATGCAGATTGAGTCTAGTAAGTGCATTAAGATGGTGGTATAAAATAATATTTTATTTAATTCAATCAAACATTTTATAGGCCACCACTCAATTATAGTAATATGAACATTTCTTTGAAATGAAATAAAACAATTTTATGTGTAGATGTCTATCTATACTACACTGTCATCTTTCCCTTTTTTGAGATGAAAATCCCTCCATTGCACTTCTATCGTTCTTTATGTAAAACACACTTAATATTTTCCTGTAGGTTCTTGTGGAATGCCCTTGTAGGTTAGTTGGTAGGGCTGGCTGTGGTTAGCATGGCATATCAGTAATCTACCATGGTGGAGGGTTTATGCAATGTATTCAATCAAACAATTTTAAGACTTTTTCTTTGTGTATGACCTAGAAAAGAAAGACATATTTTTCTGACACTTTTAATGTCATTATCCTACTTAGGGATCACTTAGTCTTTCTAGTTCAACATCATCATCTGATTCATACATTTAATGTAATTAGTAAAACCTGTATATGCCTGTCCATTTATTGCAAATAAACCCCCCTGCCCCACCCTATCCCTACCCTCACCCACCCCTTCTCCTGTGCATTAAAAGATCCTAAGACACAAGTGAACTAAAATAAACATTCACCAAATCAAATTTGTTTAAAAAAAAATCAAACAAATGGAGGCCTATGCATTTTATTACCATTTCCAACCATTTTCCCATCATTTATTTAATCATAAATTTAACCAATATTTCTCATTTTAGTGATTTTATAACTTTTCTTAATTTTACATGATATGTAGTAAAAACAAATCTGTATGGTCCAAAACTAGGTCAAATTTACAGAGAACATTGTGTACATTCTTTTGACATGTGATTGGTGAATTTTGATTAAGCTGAAAATGAGTGATTATCCCATTTTAATTCTCCAGCAGTGGTATGGGGATGTGAAATGAAACTAAACATTCAGTAAAATGTACTTAAAATGAACAGTGTATGCATTATTGGATAATATATAGTTTCATGCAACAGAAATTCTTGACATCTAATTGAATCTACCCATGGCGACCCACCCCTCCCCCTGAAAGTTTCCTTGTCTTAGCCTTCAACAACTGTTGTCGCAAATTGGCAGATTTCAATTAACATATTCCAAAGTTTTTTATTCCTCAAGTAGTTAAAGAAAATTACTTGCCTGTATAAAGTAAACCAAAATATTTTATATGTAATGTAATAACCAATACTGTAGTAGTAAATATAAGATAAAAATAGTTTTTATTTTTTGGTTATTCAAAATGTGGTGTATTATCAATTAAATTAATTCCCCTCATCCAAAATAAAGCATTTTTATATCAATAAAGGTTTAAAAATTTTAACTTCCAAACATTCTTATGACAAACAAATGGATTGATAGAGTTTTTTTATATATATATATATATATAAAAGATTGTTTCACATACAGAAACATTCATTTATGTATTTCCAGAGGTGGCTAGTTTAGAATGTACAAATGTCAAACCATGAAAACACATAAATTCAATACTCCAAATGTAGGTCATGATAAAATAAATCACACACTGATACCCCAGCCTGCTCATCTAAAAAATTGTGTAATGTCTCCTCACAGATTTCAACCAGGTTTAGAAATCATAGTGAATCATATCTGTGGATATATACCTTCAAAATTCCAAATGTACACTGTATGTTTAAAAAAAATGGCATTATATGTGGCCTTCTTTTACCCCCACACCACATCTACTGTCTTTACCAGGGAGTTACCCACTTCCTACCCGACCCCCTACACTTACTTGGTTGTTTTTCTCCCTTACCTCATAAAATACAACCCTTATCATATCAATATAATAATAATTATCCATAATACTTAAGATCCAATGGACTGTAACTTCCTCTAAGAATGACTCTCATCCATATCATATCAATTTGACTCTTATCTTTGTATCTCTCCTGGTTTTTCTTCCGTACCTCATAAAATACAACCCTTATTAATCATATCAACATAATAATGATTATCAATAATACTTTCAACCCATTGACTGTATTAACTTCCTCTTAGAATGATTCTCCTTCATATCATATCTATTTGACTCTAATTCTTTGCATCTCACATCATCACCTTTTTCCTCCTCAGAATCTTGGCATGGATGACTTAACAGTCGTCGACGATGAGGTTGCATCTTAATGCATCATGCTGCTTCTTTAACCCTTGACATGCTTCCATGCTTGACTCGATCATGTAGACCAGCGATAACACTTGGCTTCCGATGTGCACAGAACGCATGTCTTCCAATATCATGCTGCACGTTTTGAAATGAATGCATGACATATGCTCTGGTAACAATTGTTCTGATACCAAATGCTAATGTTCAAACAGATTCATAACCTGTCCCTAACCTTAACTGTAAACCTAATCTAGATCTTAACCATCATACTAACCCTGAACCTGATCCTGACCTTAACAGCTAAATCAAAAACCCAACAATAATCGTACTCTAACTCATGTTCTTCAGAGAATTCAATTCCAAAGCAATTGTTGCTGAAGCATATATGGTGTTGATTTTTAAGCCCATCATCTGTTAAGCTATATGCACATACATATAAATTCTTTGTGAGCCAATAAGTCTGTTGGTTAAACTTCAATATGTGTATCTCCAAGCTTGATAATACCATCTAAGATTTTCAAATCCCAGCTGTATCCACTTTTTAACTCGCCTCTTTTACCACCTCCAGACGCATTTACAAGAAAAATCATGTGAATGTATTTATTAAGGATATCATTCATTGCTTCCCGTAATGTGGTGGATACATGTATTTCAGTTTTTCTTCCCCACCCCCACTAAATCTTAATAAAGATATGAAAATCCATTTTGATAAATCTTGATCAAAATATGTGCAAGAAAGACCACAAGTTGGCAAAATTGGAATTGCATGTATGTGCAAATTGCTTCTGTCATGTATGTTTAAAAATGTGTCAGATCTTTAAATCGTGTAGATAAAATTGATAAATTAATTTGGAAAGTTGAAGGAGAATATTTATATTAAAAAAAAAAAGCTCTCAGGGAGTTACCATATAAAAGGTCTCCAAGCATAATATATTTGAAATTTACCGAGGATAGGGATTTATCAATTTGTAATCAGGAAACACCTTAACATCTGTTGTTTACAGATGCATTCATTTATTTAAGGAAAAAGGAAATATGGGTAGTCTTTGAGATTTATGAATCTAAATTGAAAAAAATCTGAACATACATTCTGTTGCATATCTTTTGTAGATTTGTATCTTTTCTGGATATGACCTTTTCTAGATATGAGTGATCTTTAAAAATTGTAACTTGTGAGAAAATATGGCCAGAACTTATATCTGCTATGTCATGGAGCATAGAAAACAAGACCTGACAACGTAAAGCTAATAGTTGCCAATTTGATAAACATAGTGATCATTATTTTGAAGAAAAAAAATATATGTATTTAAGCATTGACCACCACATAAATATTTCAAGAAATACTTCTTTGATTATCTACTTTTGGAATTAAAACAAAAAATAAAATTGAGTATATCAATTTGTTGAATATACAATTTTGAGAGGTACTCGGACTTAAAAACTTTTTCACGTGACTGCGTGATATCTGTCTCCTAGACGTCGCACCTCCTGGGTCTTGTTGGCACTCTCCTTGGATCGGCGTCATCTTCACCCTTCACTCCATCACGCCGTGCACCACGCGCACTTTTATCTCACCCTTAATTGTTAACCCTCTCAGCACCAGCACTGCGAACACCATGGTGTTAACTTTAACACCATGGGTGTTGCACAATATGAATACTGGAAAAGTGTTGATTTTTCAACACCCTTGGTGTTAAAGCCAATGCTTTTGGTGTTTGAAATAATTTGGTTAGTGTTAAAATAACACCTGTGGTGTTCAAATGTTACACCACATCTTGTATCAATATTGTGCAACACCATGGGTGTTAAATTTAACACCCCAGTTTTTGCAGTGAGTGTAATAGAACTACATGGTATCTTCAACCTACTAACATATGGACTGTCAATGGAGTACATGTCTTTGATCCTATCACGACAATTGTTCTTGAATTTGGGCATCTAAAATATATATACTAAGTGGGTGTCTTTACAAAGAGATGGATATTTGGTTACATAATGTTGTTACGCTCGAGACAAAGGGAAATGAAAGCTTTTTGCAAATGCGGTTCATGAATATTGGGCTGATCAATACCTATTCACAATAATCTCTAAAAGCCACAAATAGAAACCAGTACCAAATTGCGTGCGACAAATAATATGGAATTACTGTTTCAGACACACTTGAGACACGGTGATGGTGATAGGAAAATATTAAATGAACAAGACTTGTACAAATTTATGAAGGGATATTTGTGCCAAAAGTACAAAAATCTAGATACAGTGTATATCATATTTTTGTTTCCCTCTTTTAAAATTCATATCTGGTCAAAATGAAATAAGATAATATTTTCTTTGAAACATGTTCTATAACTGCACATCCATACCTAGAGACATGTTATTTGTAACCTCTTCTGTGCATAGAACTTCAGTTTTATGAAAAATCTGTCTTCACGTATTCTCAATAAATTTGTGGTGTGCTTCATTGGATCAAAGAGGGAAATATGCATTGAATGTTACTCATGTATCGTTGAAATACCAAGGCGCTTGAATTCATTGAAGACCGATATATTTCCATGTGGTAGTAGGTCCACGCTGGTACTGAAAGACTTTATCTCACAGTGTCTACACTCACATCATATTTATAGCCTCTATCTTCCAGGTTTTGTACAAGTATTGATACAATTTTCTTCTCTTGTGACATCATAATAAGCAATCTTTTGTATCTATTCTATCATACAGTTATTCTTTTTCTTATATCTATTGATGTTTGTAATGTACCGTGTACATTGTTGAAATCTGATGAAAATGCATGTGATTATTGAAGTGACATTTTGAAGTTCTAATGAAATTATATATGATTCTTTGAAAGTAAATTATTTTGTCAAAACCAAAGAGAAATAGGTACACTGGTACCAAAATGATTCAATGTGGTTCTGTCTCATTGTCAGGATTTTCTTCTTTATTTTGAGGTGATACAAAATTATTTTTTCCACAGTATGTGTTTTGTATCCATTTGGTGCCCAGTTTCTCAAACATATCTTCCCTAAAAGAAAGAAATGTATTTTGACACAAAAGTGTTCCAACTACCTTGTTGTAACAAATCACATGCATTTACCTTTTATCTTCAAATGTTAAATGCTACATGTACTTGTATATTCCACTACTTTCTAGCTCATCATAGCTTTTGCCATACAACTTTCATCTACTCCTGTGTGATTACAGATATTTTGTGTGTGAAATAATCACATCTAACAATGTATATATATTCACATAATTATAACTAATATTTTTCAGTGTTCGTGCACATCAGGGATTCAGAGTTATTAGTGATGACCTAACAAATACCTTTATCTTTTATAAAATAATATCTACTCACATAAATGTATCTATTCCAATAGCTTACAAGTGTACTGTATATATTACTGGTATTATTAATATCTTATTGTGCTGTATTTTGATGTAATTTTGCAGTGTGGTAAACTCTAAGTAATTTTGACCTCAACTTTCAATATCTGATTCAAGTTGTAGGCAGATAAAACTTCTATAATCAGTGTGTAGTCTTGGTCAATTTGACAAATTGTTCATCACTCTTTCAAAAAGATTTGGTACATTGTTATGCCAAACATCAGAAAACAATATCTAACCAACAGAAACATATTTACAATGACTCATTGTGATTTTTATATGAGCAGAGAGTGAATGTTAGTGTTTAAAATGAATATTATAATGGTAAAATGTCATAGGGGCCCCGATATCTTCATTTTTTCAGGTATGCCAGTTTTCAGGCAAAAACTTAAATTCAGGCCCTGTCAGTTTATTTATTCAGCCATATTTCAGGCTGTTTGTATACAAAATTGCACATTGTAGGTAAATTTCAGGCCCTGTGAGAAATTTTAGCAAGTTTGTCTGTTTTATAAATTTTTCAAATATGAAAGTATTTCAGAGCATGAAATTTTCAGTATGTGATAGGTGATATAATCTTAAAAAGTGCAGTTATAGAAAAAAAAATCATTTTTCATTACATACCAAAACTATACACTACCTTTAAATGTTTCAGGAGAGCTACATGTATGTATACAAGTGCCTACTTATGTGTCTTATATAAATTTTGTACAAATGGTTATATTTCACAATAATTCCTGTGGTTATGTTTTAAGTTTATTTAAACGATGACACTATACATCAGTTTGCATGTTCTATCAATGCCTACTTGTCATGTCAAAAATGTTCAATAACAATATGTGTTGCTTATAATAGCAATGTTACTCTATAGCATTCTTAGCTTAGAGGCATTAACTCTTAACGTGCCAAAGTCACAGATCTGCACCTAGCAATACACATAAAGTCCGCAGAGTTTTAAATCCTCTGGCATGTTAAGAGTTTCAACGAAAGCTTGTCAAAATGGAAGGTATCGTCGGCAGAGTTATTTTACTGTGCATGTGACATTCCCCCCTAGATTGCCATTTAGCATGCCGTCATTACCCAGGTGAAGGCACTCCCGTGACCATTGCATGAATCTGTCTCCTAACTTGTTGGGTGCTATGGTTCATTTTCTGTTTTCCAGAGATCACCCAACCTACGTACTCCCAGCAGGCTGGATTATCTGTACCAGGGCGTGTTTGGGACACGCAGCGCCAGGAACAGGACCTATTACGATTACAATCGGCAGGCCTACAACGGAATTGTTGGTCCAAGACCTTCCTTAACCCCCTCCGAAGCCCCCTCACACTGGCCCTCACCAACCCTATCACGCCGGCCCTCCACAGCCCGCTCACGCACGCCCTCCACAACTCCCTCCAAGAAATTTATGGGCCTGTTCTGATCCTGTTTAGCTCCTTACGTTAGCTGGCTTTACTTATGAAGGGCTCGACACTAGCACTTGTCCGCTTGCCCGGGGCAAGTAAAATTTCATGTTGGGCAAGTAAAAACTAAAAATGTTAAAATATACTTGCCCATTTGGGTAAGTAAAATTTTGATCATGAAATGAACAAAACATGTCTAAAAGTTCTTACCAAAAACAAACAAAATATGTCTAAAAAATTGTTTTTCATCACTGCTAAATTTCATTATTATTTTGTTCAATGTTCTTACACTTATGACTCTTTAAATTCATAAATCACACCTTATGCAACCCCCTGAATTGGAATAACAAATATCCAATGCTATAAAAAGGCCTTATTGGTTAAAATTAGTGAAAAATCATTTTCAATGTTTTTTGTTATTGCTTATTTTCTGGCAAGTAAAAAGCTGAAAGTGCTAATTTCACTTTCCCAAAGGGCAAGTAGGAAAAAAGTTAATGTGGAGCCCTGATTGTGACTGTCAAAATTAATTGTATTCATTGTGAAAACATTTTGCAAAAATATATCCCATTTTTGTCATTCATTTTGGGGGAGGGGAGTTGGTTATATGTGCATGAGACTGGTCTTGGATGGACAAGGACAACAAGAAAGATAGAGTCCAGAATCATTTCTTGCATGAAATTGTAATGTAATGTATTGTCAAAACTCTTCTTCTCATTGTTCAGATAGACTCGCAGCTATCTTTCTGTACAGTGGATCATATTATCTTTCTACACTGTTCATATTTATTTACCATTAACTTGCAATAATAATTGTTCATTTCAGGAATATCTGGAGCATACTGATAGAATAGTTAATATACCTTATGCTGGGGTCAGGTCCAGTCTTTTGGGGGTGGGGGGGGGGGGTTGGGCAGGACAGATAATAGTTCATCAACCCTTTCGAATTTGAACAGGGATTTTTTTTTAAATGGACAGAAAAATCTATGATCATGAGTGTGAAAAAAGTGAGAGTCGATGGTTTTAACCCCTTGGGGATGACGGGCTTGTACAGAAGCCCATTGCATTGCACTCTCAGAGAAGACGGGCTTCTACAGAAGCCCAGAAATTATGATACAAATTTCTGTCAAACACTGGATAAACGGATAAGCTGTGTTGCTTAATGCATCTGTACCAAAAATTACACATTTTTGACCAGTATAAAGTAAAAAAATAAATATTATGTGAAGAATTTTATTAAAAAACATGGGTTATATTCCCTTCAAAGTCAACCACTTGAAAATCGAGTCGTCTCTCAATAAACAACAGTGCTCTATAGCATCGAGCCCAAGGGGTTAAGGTATCTGTTAATTCAGCTTATAAATGCATATGAGAGATAGTACAATTTGCACACCACTGTGGGGGATCTTCAAACGAAATCAGATTATTCTATTCAAAAATGATATTATAATGGCAAAATATGAAATGATCTAATTCAATGAACTAATGTAATTTTTGACTGAATATTTAGGAATTTGCCTGCTAAGACTTATGGCAGACTCCTTAAAGATAAACAAGAAATATAAAAGAAAATCTGAAATACAATTATGTAATTCTTACTTTATTACTGGGATGTGTCGAGATCTATTGTTTTCCCGAGTAGTCTTGCACTGCCAGAAGCTTTCCCAGGCAAAAATTCCATGTAGATTTGGAGTGCATGCAATTGAGAGCTACTACTTAACTCTTCATTTGCTACATTTAAATGTGAATGTCTGGTTCAATTCAGGCGCCTTATGCATTCATAGTTTGTGCACAATCGGCACACTTCTTTCAGGCATAGAATGTATGAGTGCCTTGCTGGGCATATGAGAAGGGTATCATATTCAGTAAGAGGATTAAGAGGGATTAGTAAATCCCTACTCATTGTCTTCTGCGTATTTATTGGTCTGGGCAAATTGGTGAACAAAGTACCCCAAGGGTTAAGGAAAGGGTGACTTCTGCCCGACATTAAGTGCCATGTAATACAGTATCTCCATTCAAGATGTACAATATGCAGTATGCCAAACTAGCATATAATTTGGTCCAGCAATCTATTATCACAGCTAGTGTATAGTGGCTTAATTTAACCCAAGAATCCCTCTTACCCCCATACCCCATACCGGTTATCATTTGGACCTGACCCCAATCAAGATTCATGAAGTAATAACAAACTAACATCACATTTCATTTTCAGTACTTCCTAACTAGTCCTTGATGATATAGATACAAACAATCGGAAAGAAGTCTTTCTTCAATCATCGTTTGTCACTTCGTCACATAAAATTAATTGGAACATCACTTATCAGCCTAACACATTGTAGTTTATATTTGAAATTACTTTCAATTTTTCTTATGTGAGTATACATCATCTTATAGACTAATATGTTAAAATCCCGAGATTCACAACATCTGCCAACCACATTTCAAACCTTTTTTCATCTTAATTGGCAGATTGAAATCAAATGATCATTGATGTCCAATAGTGAATATCATTACAGTTTTAAATAATATATCAATGTGGTATATAACTTGTTAGTATTTTGTCATTCGTGTCTAGTGTACATTATATGTATCACTAGATGAAAGCACATCTCTCATTTGTTGTCATGGTGGGTGGAGTCTAATCACTATGTTTCTATTGGCTGTCTTGGTGGGTGTGGCCTTATTACTGTGTCTCTATTGGCTATCATGGTGGGTGTGGCCTAATCACTGTGTTTCTGTTGGTCTTCCTTGGGGGCTTCCACTCCATATCTTCACTGGTGTTGAGGGGTGTGGTCATATCTCTGTGTTTCTATTGGATGGTCTTGCTGGAAATATTCCATTCCAGGGCTTCTCTGATTGGCTGTATCAGTTTCATGGTGCTGTTGTACTCAAAGACCTCAACTGGATATATTATAACTCTGCTGTGCGTTGGTTGTATCTGTAGGTGTTATTTCTTAATTAGATAATCACAATTAAAAATTATGTTTAATGTATATAACTAATTAATGCAATTTCTTACAAGAATGTCAGTTTTAATAAAGAAAAAATCTTCATTAGATGCACATTGAAAGTTGTTTAAAAAGATTAAGTGAGATTTCACAAAATATTTGGTCAAACTTATGATGACACACATTCTTTATTGCTGTAATGTGTAGCAGGTATAACTTGAGATATATACTTTTTATTACCATATTTTGATATACAGAATGCAGTTAAGTACTGCTACCGGAAATTAAAGGAAAGTGCATTAACAGTTTCAATTATTCTTTTTCACGTTGATGTTAATAGCTTTTTATCTGTGTAGAATGTTGTTTTTTGTATGTCTGTATAAGCAATCTTGATCTTCAGAGAGTATTGTTGTATGAAAAATAAGAGAGCTGACTATACTCTGAATAGATTTTGGTTAAATCTTGCCTGTTGAAGATATATTTAATGGCTGACATTTCAATGTACACTTGTATAAATTTAGTACGAGATGTTTGAGTAACCATGAATTTAATGATTATATAATACATGGGATTGTGGCACATACACGTAAATGTTTGTATATAATAATAAATACTGCTATATCTTCACCAATGGAAGATATAACATATATATTTATTTTTAAACATGGGGAAGGGATTGTTTCTTTTTGTGCTATGCATGTTTGACATATTTCTCAGAGTTCATTTAATGTAATTATCATCAAATCATTTATTGGTGAAAAAATGTTGATTATTTGGAGAAAACACGAGTAAGCAATAGAATGCATGAATCAGAAATACCCAGTACCACATATTTATTTAAATGGTAGGAAAGAGATTATAACATCAAAACCTAACTGTAGAATGCAGGAAGTAGAATTTGATTTATGCATAATATTAATGGCTGCTGCTTTCCAAACTGTTTAACTGTATCCCCCTTTTTTGGTTGTTTTTGGTGTAATGTTTTTAACATTCAATATATCTATTGTAATGAATTCTCCTGTTCTTATATTTTATAGCAGATAAAGAAATAAATGTCCACACGACACTGATTTAGTTCATGGCATGTAAATTCGAAATTAATTATTTAACTTCTTGTTAGTATGCACTTTATATGTGGAGGAAAAAACTGGGACATCATGTTTTTTCCCCCAAACGCTTCTTCCTTTAAATATTTTTCTATTCATTAGTAGTAAGTATGATTCCTGTACCAGTTAGTTATATATGTCCCACTCTCATTTCATGGTTTAAGAATTGCACTTTTCATTCAGTTAGTAAAATCAAATAAAGATTTGTGACTCTTTACTTATGATCTGGAATATTTGGGGGAGGGGGCACTTAACTATATTGCTGTACACATGTGCAACCACATGATTTCCAAACTACATAACCCCTTAACAAGTTTTATCCATTGGGGAAATTTACACTTGATTCAAGGATTTGTGCATGCTTTCTTGAAAATTTTACCCCTAAACAAAGTGATTTCTCAAAACTCTTAACCCCTTAATAAGTAAAGCCAGTAAAATATAATTCTTTTCTCAAATTGTTGGCGTTATTAACATCCTTAAACGCGTCACACGTCTTAATCAGGAAAAAATACCTTTTTTATACATTTTTTTTCTTCTTTTTTTTTGGGGGGGTGGGTGTCACACGTATGTACAGGAATATAGTTGATTGCCCCCACCTTGGGGTTAGAATTGTGAAAACTTTAGAGTGAAAACTTCATGATTTGTCACCTACCTCTGAAAAAAAAGGTCTAATCATTTTAACAGGCAAGTTGTGGAAATTATTTTTTTGATTATTATGAACATTTCCTCATTACATTGAAGGGTTAGTGAATGAACTTGCAACAAGATTAGAACAAGTGAAAGTTTATTTCATATCACTACATTATGAATGTCTTAACTGATTGTTCTTTTATATTTATACATAAATAATAAAATATATGGATACAAGTGTTTTTTACTGGTGGTATATACTAAAATTTAATGGGTCATTTGAATTTTATCTGCAATAATAATACAGTGCATGTAGGTCACCTGTATTCAGCAATTGATGTATGTAATAATGGAGAAACGATAATTTGATGATAAAGAAAATAAATCTTCCGGGTGTATTATATCAGTGTATTTTTGTTGTTTTGCTGTTCATTGTTCTGTGTTGTTACATATATCTTGTATTCCTTTTTGGTTGAAAGTATGAGTACTTGATGAGCAGGAATGCATATTTGTACTGCATTGGCAGAGCTACTGTATTACAGCCCCCACTCCCAAGTTGTTAGTGCAGTTGTCACACCTTGGTGGATAGCGTTAATGGACATTTGCATTGCCTGAGAAACAATAGGGCATTAACGTTAGAGACTCTACACACAGTAAATGTCCTTTTGCTCATTACATATTTACAAATCACATTCTTCTAGTAAATCTCAACTAGACAGTATATTGGTGAAATTGACTATATCAATGTACAAAATCAGATGTGTACCTGTGAGAGTGAAATATAGTGAGTGAGTACATAGTCTGATCTGATGTGTAGTGTCCTACAACCCATTTTTGGGGTCCAGTTATTACTTGGGCAGCAACAAAAGCTCTCCACTCCTGTCTGTCTTGGGCCATTCTGTGGAGCTATCCCCAGGTCTGGTGGAGGTTAGTCATTTTATTTGTCACAGTCCATCGCCGGGTGTTCTTGGGCCGACCCAAAGACTTTCATTACTGAATTTCTGGGTTTGGTCATTTTTTATTTTCCTGTGGTTTTTGTGGCATTGCCAATCATTTTGTTTCTCTCTGAGCGGACACAGGTGTACTTGCTTTTTACTGCAACAGTCGCATCCATCAGTATTCATATCCTTGACCAGCTCTACAGACATACAGGCACGTTGTACAATCACATGTAGGCTACACAAAAGAAATTAAATACATTGTATACAAAGTGAACTGAAAATGTCAACATCTTTCTACAAATACAGTCAAACCTGTCTACAGTGGTCACTCCAGTGAAACAAAATATATGGCCTTTATAGACAGGCGACAGGTATTGAAAACATGATTTATCTCTAGGGGAATGATTTAGTGGTCACTATATGCATTGTGTCTACTACAGAGATGTGCCGGTAAGAAAGGTTAGACTGTATAGTACTGTAATTGAGTGATACTTATGACATAAAGAACAAACTCTCGTACATATTGCATAAATGAAGATTCCTTCACAATTATACATTTATAGAAAATATGATACATGTACATGCTTTCCGTCAACATTATAGCTCACATGTTCTCTTTTTTCTTACATCATCATCATTATTATTATCATCATCATTGTTATTATTGCTCTTATTAATTAATTAATTTTTTATCTATTTATTCACATTATTTATTATTATTATTATTATTATTATTATTATTATTATTATTATTATTATTATTATTATTATTATTATTATTATTATTATAATTATTATTATTATTATTGTTATTATTACTACTATTACTATTATTATTATTAATATTGCTTTTATTAATTCATATTTTATTTATTTTTATTTATTCATTTATTTTTTCATAATGTTTTTGGTTGTTTTCATTCATTTGTCACTCCTACATCATTAGTATTAGCCTGTAGTTGTTCATCATTCTGATCTCTTTGGTTATGGTTTGATTTACCAAGTAATCTTCGAAATATACTAAAATCATGTCAATTTTCCAAAATATCTAAAGCAAAATGATGGCAATAAAAATAGAAATTGATTTTATGTGTATTATGTGCTAAATGTATTTGGTTCATTTGTTAAAGTTCATATATGTTGAAAAGCATGTATGTGCCTATAAAACATAATGGATGTTCAGTGTTAAAGATCGTAACTTAGATGTAGCCTTCCAGCTATCCTTAAATGTGTACTAGTCAGGCAAATTTAAATGTTTGTTTATGTTGAAAGTAGAAATTTGTGGAAATTGTTTCGTTAGTGTTGAGGAAATATCTGTGTAAGTGATGAATTTTATATTTTGTCTTTTTCAATATTTATGCCAACATAATTAAAAGATGTTCTGTCTCTGGTTAACTGAAAAATATATTAAATTGTCACATAATCTAATATCAGCTATTTCATTATTTGTATTGTTCTGAGAATTAAAAAAAATATATCATACATGACATGAAATAATCTATTAAATATTTTTGGTTGAAATTTAAAGTAAATAGATCAGTCACTAAATTAATGCACTGGCTGTTACTCTTGCTATCCTTCAATCATGAAGTGTGGTGAAATTGACTTGGGAGCATTATTTATTTTTTGTATAGCTTGCACACTTGCATGGATCAAGTCAGGTGATCCAGTCATGTGATCCAATCATGTGATCCAGTCATGTGACCTGTGTTGGGCTGACTTTCATTGGCACTTCACCAAGCCACCTTGTTTGCATGGCAACCTCAACAAATCAACTTTTTTTTAAAAAGTGAACGATTCCAAGACCAAAAAAAAAAACGCATGATAATCTCAACCACACATTTTATTTTGTTGTCATGTTTATGCCACCTAATCATCATCAATCCATTTGATATGTTTTTTTTTCCTTTTTATTGGTTGGTTTTTGATTGTATTTTTCTGCTCTTTCAAATCATCCTCCACTCACCAAAATAGTTCATACTGGCAGCTCAGAAGGTAAAGCGATTGGGTTCTTTTCCTCTCGTTGCAGACTAGCCTTAGTTTGTGGCAATGCTTGCTTCTATCAAGGGAAGTGACATGATTGGAAAGAGTAAAAAAAATGCCCCCAGAACCGAATGAATTGAAATACATACCAAAGTATACACTGGCTAGAGTGTATAGTTTAATAGGCTGAAAGGATTTGTCTTGAATGTGTGTACTTGAGGAGAAACACACATTTATTTTCCAGTATTGAAGTAAAGTCTGACCCGGATGGAAATTGATATCATAGAAAAATCCACAAAAAAATGTGAACATCACAGCATTTTTTGATGATTTTACACAACACCAAGAAATATTTGACCATGAAATTTTCACAGCATTTTTTGATGATTTTACACAACACCAAGAAATATTTGACCATGAAATTTTCACAGCCAACACGCTGAACAGTATACTTGATTGTTGTATCACTGTGTTCTTAATTAAGTACTATTTCCAATCTGGCCATTTCCCTGTATTACGTTTGCTGCACCTGCATTTTAGATTTTTACTCTGATCGTTTTGTTTTTCTTCTAGGCTTTTGACTGATTTCTTTCTTGCTTGCTTGAGCTTCACTAACCTAGCTCTTCACAGATTGTAGCATTTGCTCTATTTTTTTCAGTGATTTTCTTTTTTTCTTCCTTTTTGTCCTGTTTTGCTAGTTTTTATTCTGGTTTTTCCTTCTCTAGCCTCAACAAAATGGACTTCTTTTGTCATACTGGATCTGGATGTAGAGTGACCAGTATTCACGTAGATTTCTTTCCAGTACTTTTTTTTTATTCTAACTGACATGTTTCTAGCTTGCTGTGTTATATCCAAGAATATATCGTACACATGCATTTTATCCTAATTATTCAACGACATATATTGACTATTATTGGTTTTCTGTGTTTCTAGATTAGCACTGGTTTGTGGGCTTTTTCTAAATGCCTCTGTATCAAGAGAAGCAGATGTACAAATCATAATAGAACAATCAATGAACAAGTTTTTAACCATTTGACATTTGTCTTAATTTAAATAGGACAGTCATTATAATTACTTTAGTCCAATACCTATTCCTATGATGGCAATACTGTTTGTATACAGCATGTCTCCCAAAAATTGTGCCAGTAAAGTGCCCTCTTTGACAATTAGAAATACTGCTATGACACGATGCTTACATCAATGTCAGGGGCACAGTCTTAGCTTTCAAATACTGTTTGTTCTGTTCAAGTTGCTTGTTTTAATCTCAAGATATGTTGTAAACAACAAAAGGGTGAAATCACAATTGTGGTGCTATTAGTTTACAGGGACTGCAGTAAAAGTGGCACAATTGTGATTTAATCCTTTAATTTTTAAATACACATATCTCAAGATTGAAACAAGCGTATTGAACAGAACAAACTGTATTTGAAAGCCAAGACTGTGCTCTTGACGTTGATGTTAACATCGTGTCACAAGAGAATTTTCTAAATGCCAAAGAGAATGCTTTTACTTGCCATTTTTTTAGACACTGTAGTTTGTGTATGGAATAATAATTACATAAAGCTATCTGTACCATTATGGAGACAAAAAATCTACAACTTCTTTTGCAAGAATGCAGTGTGGCATGCAAAGTGTTAAACAACCTTAAAACCAAACAACTTTTAATTCTTTGGTCTGGCATGCTGTAGATTACATGTACAGACTCATACTTTACTAGTGTTGAAAATTTCCATAAATCCTTCAGATATCTTACAATTTTACATTAGGAATCATTGAGTCCAAATTAATGTTTTGTACATCTGTTTTCTTCTGTTTCAAATTTCACATGTAACATATGTTATGTTGAAAAATCTAATTCTGAAAACAAAAAGGTAAGTACAGGAAACAGCATTTCTGGAAATCTGACTCTATTCTTGTGAGAGATGAGTCTATGTGTTTTTGGTTATTTAACCCTGGTAGCACTTGAAATGTTTGAATTATTAGAACATAGCAGAGTTTCATTACAACATTGTAACCACCACTGATTATATCCCTCTCTCCCACCAATCTAAGACATTACAAGAAACATATTTTCAGAGGAGGTTTTAGGGTCCACATGAAAGTTAGAAGCTTCACTTTTCAAAGTTTCAGTGATGTTAAGATTCTGTTATCTTACGGGACTATTCTTTAAAAGATTCAATAGCCATAAAGAAGTCCACAAGTCAAAGATTTTTATTCATAAGGTTGGCTAATTATAACAAAAAAGATTCACTGGTTATGATTGAACAGAGTGTGCTCGTCATAAGCAAGAAACTTTTTATTGAGAAAAGGGTTCAATAGTCCTAATTTAAAAGAAAATGTTTGCTTTTCAAAATTATGACTAATGTCTATAATTTGGAACTGATATTCCATTGGCTATTTAGTGGTTTGGAGTCTGTCATACCATATGGGGGCAATATTTGAGAAATATATGGTTTTATCACTGAATTCAGTCATATTTCCAGAAATGTTTGTCATCAATATGTATTCACTATTAATATATGTTTTATTTCTCTTAGTTGATAGCTAATATTTAGAGATCCGTAAATGTCTCATCCAGTCTATTATTAGTATGTACATGTAGATTTAAATAGTTAATTTTAGCTCTGTGTCATTACTTACATGTATGTATATCTTCACTTTCTGCTGAGTCTTATGGTATATATACTCTTGTTACAATTAATATGATTTATAGTCATGGTATATCAATACTGGTATATTTACAATATGTCTGAATATTTGTTTGTGTGTGTGTCTGTGCGTGTGCATGTGTGCATACGTGTGTGCGTGTGCGTGTGTGTGTGTGTGCAAGTATTTGTGTGTGTGTGTGTGTATGTATGTGTGCGTGTGTGTGTGTCTGTATGTGTGTCTGTGTGTGTGTATGTGATAGAGAGATATAGAGAAAGAGGAATTGAGTAAATTTAATGTGTGACATTAAATTTTGTTCAATCTTTATTATTTTTTCAGAAAATAAGTGTATGTGGTTCGTATGATTTGAAACTTAATTTGTAAAATTCAAATTACGAATCATTGTCACAAATTGGAGAACTGAATGAACGTGAGGTTATGTGATTAATGTATCAGACAATATCAGAGAAATGAGATGTGTTGGGCATATGAAGAGGGTGAGTGGTTCAGTTATTTGTTTTTGTTTGATTTATAAATTTGATAATAATAATGGTACTATTGCATGTTATTTATATCTATTTACTGACATCGCCATATAACCCTTGTCGCATTTAGCGTCCGTCATTATTCCAAAGACTTGTGGGGGCGGCTGTCCGACGTGGTAGCCAGGAAAATCTCATGGCTGCGGGAGCTTCGGACTCGGGCGACACGCAAACAGATGGCAAACCTAAAGAGGACAAGACCCCGCCCCACCCAAGGATAAGGATCGCCGGCCAGCTAAAGTAGCATCCACCCTTCCTAGGATTGACAGTTCCGGCTCGGAGGGTCTCACGGCTGAACAGAGTGGCAAACAGTCCTCTCCAAAGTAAGTCATCAAGAGCTTTATTCTGCTCCCTGTGAATGACATTCACCTATTTTTTCTTAGATTTGTATGCACTAGATTGATTGATTGATTGATTGATTGATTGATTGATTGATTGATTGATTGATTGATTGATTGATGGATTGATTGATGGATTGAGTGAGTGATTGATTGATTGGTTGATTGATTAATTGATTGATTGATTGATTGATTGACTGACTGATTGGTTGATCAATTGATTGATTGATTGATTGATTGATTGATTGATTGATTGATTGATTGATTGATTGATTGATTGATTGATTGATTGATTGATTGATTGATTGATCGATCGATCGATCGATCGATCGATCGATCGATCGATCGATCGATCGATCGATCGATCGATTGATTGAGTGAGTGAGTGAGTGATTGATCAATTGATTGATTAATTGATCAATTGATCAATGATTGCATGATTGATTGATAGATATTGATTGACATGTGTCCTGTCATACATATCTCCCATAGTAAACCATCAAGAACTTTATCCTACTCCCTGTGAATGACATCCACCCATTTTTCTTAGATTTATGTACACTTGATTGATTGATTGATTGATTGATTGATTGATTGATTGATTGATTGATTGATTGATTGACTGATATGTGTCCTGTTATACATATCTCCCATAGACCTGAGGTGAGTATATTTATGACCAGTCATGAATGGGTTAATATATTTTATTTTGTTTTATTTCATTTATTTATTTTGCAATTGCATTTCTTGATGACTTAAAGAACTTGACATCAGGTAGACAAAACGGGTTGTGGTCCAGACATACGTGTACGTAACTAAAATTACTCTGAAACGGTTTATGGATATTTAGGTTTCACACAGATACAGGAAGGTCCATACAAAATAATGTTTGGATTGATTTGAGGAGGTTGAACTGAATATCAATATCGGCGCAAATTGCCCCGCCCTGCCCAATGGTTTGATGCCCGGGGGGGGGGGGGGGGGGGCAGAGGGGCACTTCCATTGATCAGTGGATATCATGCGTGACCACAGGGTTTCGAAAAGTACCCTAAACAAGTAATTCCCTTTTCTGAAATTGCACCCTAAACAAGTAAAGTGTGTGTGAAATGGTACCCTTAAAGATTGTGTCAGGGATGTGCAAGTCCATTACTTCCCTTCATTCATCAATACCAAACGGTAGTTTAGTAAACTTACAAATGGTGTGTTGAAAGTCTGAGATCCATACGTCATGAATTTGTTTTTATGAGAAAAACTAATAACGACATGTTACCAGAATGTTGTTCTTTCTGTGAGTTTCAATTTTGCTCAAAACTGCGAATTGCGGTTGCTGCACCGTTAGCAAGACCAGCGCAGCCTCTGATTGGTTAACGGCTATCCCCTGCGCGACCTTTGGCTAACGCTGATCGGACCATTTTGGAACGGCACGTGCACGATGACGTCGCGGATTTTTTGAAATTGCTCTCCTGAGCAAATTGAAAAAGGGATGAAGTTTAACCGTCCCAGATTTTCACTAAAACTCAATATTTTACCCAAGTCTCTATGAGAGGTGTTTATTTATATTAATCTTCACATTGGATATGATTTCAGCTGATTTCATTCATATAGATGTTTTTTGACGTGGCAAATCGATGACAGCAATCTTTAAGCAAGTAAATTGGTTTGAAACGGTACCCTTAACAAGTATTTGCATAATATGACCCCCCTAAGCAAGTAAAACGTTCATGCAAACATTGTTTGGGCACAGGGGTGCGCCAATTTCCAATATTTGTATGCACATGTAGGGCCTATAAGTACAAGATAAAGATACAAGATACAAGATAATTTAGTGTCATATTATAAAACGTATACATAAAATTTCATTTCGGACAAAAATCATATTTCAAGTGCATATAAATAAACAAAATATAACTGAATATATAATATAACTTCAATCTTAGACGACACTGTACAAAATACATGATAAACATAACCCAGGAGGGCCACTTGTATACTAGTACATGCGCGTCCAAGAAAACGCGTAAAATGGATCTTTTTTCGTGCGAGTCGAACGCGCATGTAATGCGCATTCCGTGATACGGGGCACTGTTTACAAATGATATTAAGCGTTGACACTTCAGATGAGACGCGACGATCTACGGATCCCACCGCGTGGGAATGTCAAACAAATGTCTGACATCAAACCCCGGACATCGACAAACTATCTTCACTCGAAAATCGGACCCTAAACACGTAGGTTTCTGGAGCGAAAAGTACACACTTTTTTCAGTATTTAGTGTTTTTGATACCCTTTTCACGTTACGTATGTATCGTGTCCAATCTTAAAAAGGCACCCTTTTTACGTGATTTTTGGTCACGGGGCGAAAAGTCACCCTTTTTTCAGTATTTTAGTGTTTTTAATACCCTTTTCACATTACGTTATGTTATATAGTTCCTTCCTAATCCATTCATTTCTTTTGTTTAAACAGCAGTAAAGATACTCCTGCCCAATCAGAAAACATCACTTGAAACTTAACCAAATCCACCCCTCCTTGGCATCCTTAGAAATATCTTAATCTATAATCCTTCGGGTTGGATCTAATGAACATTTCTGGATTTCTCTGGTAAGCAGGGCTCGACACTAGCACTTGCCTGCTTGCTCGTAGCCTCTTGTCGAGGCCCTGGCGGCTGATCTCTGCTTGTCTATTATGATCGGCCGATCGATCGAGCAAAGCGAGCTGGCAAGCGCAGCGAGCCAGGGCCTCTTGACATCTGTTTCGCATCCGAAAAGTAATTATTATTCATGACCACAGAAACGACCGATCTCTATTTGAATCAGCCAATGAAATTGCGCGCTATAGGCTTTTCTGTCGTGGCCTGGTCAAATATTCGGTGGGTTGAAAGAAATTCCTTCAGTACTGTTAACTAAAAAATATTTACCATCAAACACCAAATTAGTACTCGCTCTTGCTTGAACAGAAAAGCTGAAGCATGTTTGGTTTAATTTTGCTTTTATAAGGTCCAATTTGGCGTGCAATAATTTATGTGTAGGAATCATTTCACCTAATGAAATAGTGAACGCTTCCAGATCGTTTCGTGTTACACTACAGTATTATGATCTTCAGCCTCATGAATATTTAATTGTAGCCCACGCTCATTGGATGATTTTCACCGACCATGAATATTGGTGAAAACAATAAAATACAAAAGAAAGTCGGTGAAATTCAGTTCAGGTGTCAAGAGGCCCTGGCTCGATGCGCTCGCCAGCTCGCTTCGCTCGATCGATCGGCCGATCATAATCGACAAAAAGAGATCAGCCGCCAGGGCCTCGACAAGAGGCTAGCTTGCCTGGGGCAAGTAAAATTTCATGTGGGGCAAGTAAAAAACTCAAAATGTTAAACTTTACTTGCCCGATTGGGCAAGTAAAATTTTGATCATGAAATGAGCAAATATGTCCGTAAACAACTAAAATACATCTAAAATTTTGTGTTTAGGTCTATTTCAACATTATTTCGTTCATTGTATTTAATTTTATGACTCAAGTTCATAAATCACACCTATTGCAACCCCCAGAATTAAAATAATAAATGTCCAATGCTATTAAAAGCCTTATTGTTTAAATTTAGTGAGAAATCATTTTTTATGTTTTTGTTTATTGTTTATCGGGCAAGTAAATCTTTCATTTGGGCAAGTAAAAACCTGAAAGTGATAATTTCACTTGCCTGATGGGCAAGCAGGCAAAAAAGTTAATGTGGAGCCCTGCTGGTAAGGCATGTGCAACCTACAGTATACTGCTAAACATGAATAGCACCACCTTGTGGCGGAAGTTTTACAGTGTCACAATAATGTTAGTTCCAACAGTCTTCTGAATGAGTAGTGTCAGTAAACTGCAGAAATCTCACCAAGCCCAACTACGACATAAATCAACACTGCTGTCACATAAAGGCACTGTCCAACATAATACTAGACAGAGATTCCACTGGCCGGTTTTATGAGCAACTATGCTTGATTTGTGGATTGTTTATGGATGTGTTTGATATATTTGGGGTGAGATAGGGCACATTTCATGGTGCCAGTACAAATATCAACAGCACATAAATACCCATTAGTGTGTTGACAAGATCTGATCTCGGTCATCTCGCCTCCAGTTTTTCTCTTGCCTGTTTTGGTGTACAGTGTGTCTCAAAAAAATTATGCCAGTAAAAAGCGCCCTCTTTGGCAATTAGAAAAACTGTAGTGACATGATGCTTACGTCAACAGCAGGGGCATAGTCTTAGCTTTCAAATGCCATTTGTTCTGTTCAATTTGCTTGTTTAATCTTGAGATATGATGTTAACAACGAAATGGTGGAATCACAATTGTGCCACTTTTAGTCTAGGGAAGAGGCCCGGATTCTATCATTGACTGTAGTGGCACAATAATGATCTTACACTTTCTTTAACTAAACATATCTTGAGACTAAAATGGGCAAATTGAACACAACAAACAGCATTTGAAAGCTAAGACTATGCCCTTGACATTGATGATAAGCGTCAGTCACAACAATATTTTTAATTGCCAGAGAGTACGCTTTTCACTTCCACAATTTTTTTGAGACACGCTGTATATGCATTCGTGATCCAAACACACTGCTACCAGGACCTGGTATGATTATTTGGAAAGACATTGTTTAAACGTATGAAATGGTAGAACTTGGATGTTTTGGCTCTATAATGATGTTCAAACGGATAACAACAAAGAATGCCAAAGTTTTGACAATTATCCTGTCCATATCAAAATATCCATGAATTATCATTTCCTTGAAAATAAACATCTCGTGGATGATTGATTCTAACACTACAGATTATAGGAAAAATTATAAAATGGGTCACTCATAGATTTGTTCACTTTTTGAAGCACTTTAATGATGTTTTTGAACATCATTTTTTTCAGGGATTGGTTTTTACACTACATTGGAGAAATAGATATTGTGCAATCTGTAGGGAAAATGATAGAATGGAAAATGATAAAATTGACCACATATATTTTTTCAACTTTTATGAAGCACGTTTATGATGTTTTTGAAAGCATTTATTTTTTTCAGGGGTTGGTTTTACACCACACTCAAGAAAAATGACATCATGCAGTGCCCTGTAGCCCAAATTTGTTGAAATTGGAAACGTTAAGCATTGCCTTTAAAGGATTTTACAGTGACTTAACCACAAAGCTACTTTTTGTAACTTTATCCTGCCAGTAACGTGCAGAGTTCCATGTCCTCTTAATTTACACACCTGGATGGATAGTTCAATGTTGTCACAAGACTTTTTAATGATGAATGATATTGTTGCAGATGACCCCGGTTGGGTCATCATCCCAAAACTTTGACTCAGGTGGGAGTAAATCTCCCAATAGGGTGGTAGGAATATTGACCCATATCCAATTACAGTGAAACCTGTCTATAGTGGCCACCCAAGGGAGACAAAAAATTTGGCCTTTATAGACAGGTGGCTGCTATAGACAGGTTCGTTAACACATGATTTGTCTCCAGGGGAATCATTCTTGTGGCCACTATAGACAGGTTGGCTGTTATAGAGAGGTGGCCGCTAAGACAGGTTTGACTGTAGTTTATTAACCAAATAAACCATTTCATATCTGGGATCTTGGGGGGGGGAGGGGTGACATGTGAGCAAAAATTAGAGTAAACTTTGCAACTGTAAATTGATTCATAGGTGGAGGGGGAAAGTGTTATTTTAACCCATCAGCTATGGAAACTGGATGTGCCATGTATTAACTCTATGGAAATACAAAATCTTGGAGTTAGTGGGTTATAGTGTATTAACATGGTTTTAAAAAGACAAATTTCTCATTTTTGGGGGCGGGGGGAAAACTGTAATATGTGAGTTTCATTATATCTCACATAATCTTGGGATATTTAGAAATGTTACTGAAAATAGTCTCATGTGGAAAGCCTCAAATAAGGGCATCTCACCACGTAGTGTAATATCTGATCACATGTTGTAACCACTAACCAAGAATTAATATCTTGAAATAAACCTGACCAAATACTGTTTTTGACAGCTTTCTTGTTCAAAAAAAACATGTTGACACAGTTTCAACCGGGATTGAAATGATTTAATCTTTAAAGTTAAGTTGTCAGAAATATAGTAACCCAAATTTCCAGTCTCTGTAAACTTCAGTTTGATTGTGGAAAGCTACTTTGGCAAAATTGACTAAATAGTTCCACAGATATCTAACCACTTCTAATGAGTAAAATATCGGCCATTTTCTTTCAAGGCAAATTTGATGCAATTGTGAATTTATGTTGATATTTCCAATTTTATTATAGGTTAACCACAGGTTTACTGTTTTGTTTTTGTTTTTTGCTGTTTTTTAGTTCACTTGAGCCAAAGCCCTGTGTCGTGTAGAGAGCATCAATGACACATATGATATCTCCTGGTCTTATGAATCATGTGCCTTTATTCCCATGCAGTGTCTTGCTATCATTTTGGGGTATTCCCATAGTTGTATGGAACATTAACCACTCAGTATGCATTTTTGACAACCTTTTCATCTTGTTGAACTTTTTTATTTTATCCTGAGGTTTTCTCCTCGTTAGCATACCAAGATGAGAACTGTCATCTTGTTGCCATCCAATAATTCATCAACGTTGTTTGTGTGTGAGAATGTGAGGAACTTGAACTTGTGCAGAGCAAGTGTGAATGACCCATACAAAATGTGCCAGTGTAAAGGGGGTGGGGTCTCATGTAGTTTAGCCTTGGGACAAGATTGTAATAAGTATCAATGTTTGTATTATGTTGCATATTACGACAAGTCATGACTGAGAGATGACAATGCAGCTGGCATCTCATCTGTATGAATGTCCACATGTGATTTGATTTGACTTCTTTTGTTATCCATCATAAGTACATAAATAATAAATTCAACATACAGTAAGTACTAATCAACATACCAACATAAACTTACTCATAAATATGAATGTGTAGGGGGCCTACATGGGAGCAAGACATAATTACAGACAAATTAAACAAATACCAATGATAACGAATTCCTCAGTTTTGTTGCTTAGATACTGTTAAATATTCTAATACATGTAATTGCCAGTAATTATTAGTAAATTGATAAAGTTGAGTACTTGTTGACATGAGTTAACTTTCTTTTTCTCACCAATTGATTGATTGTTTCATATTACTTTTGGCTTCAATAACAGTAATTGCATACAGCAAATGCACTCTTTACCTCTATTTTAGTAACAAGAAGTTTTCTGTACTAACCCCCTTTTTCCATCCACACCCTTACCTTCTTTATGAAATATAAGTTTTGTAATATGTTAAAGCCTAAAGGCATAGTTTGGTAAATGAAAAAAAATGAAGTGTTTATGCCTTTGGCATATCTTACTTCAATGTACAAACTTGTTGAATGAAACTGTAAAAGGCCCATAGACTGCTTAGAATGATCAAAAACAAGACTAGATTGAAACTCTTTCTATGACATAACAAAGAGTGTGTCTGAAAGGTAGACTACTCCTTCAGGGGAACCTGTTTGATTGACAGTTGCAGACCATGTGACCTCCTGACACAGGCAAGAACACAGTATGTGGAAGCCACACCTCATACACCATTAACAGGGACACATCCTGACTACTGACTCTTGCTCCAAATGCATCTTAACCTTGGCAACCAAAAAAATGGCAGTCCATTTATGCACTTTAGTTTACTGTCATCAAATGACAGCCATGCATCATGTAGGTGACCCTTCATCAGGAAACAAAAAAAAAGTTGTATCGCTATACATTTGCGCAGGGTTGTAACGAGTCACTAAATGTTGGGTCGAGTCGAGTCATTTTAGGATTTGAATCGAGTCAAGTCAGTCGAGTCACTGTACAAAATGTCAATGGGGACGAGTCATGGAATACTGCTCAAGTCACTGGTAGCTGACTCGAGTCATGGAATACTGCTCAAGTCACTGGTAGCTGACTCGAGTCATGGAATACTTCTCAAGTCACTGGTAGCTGACTCGAGTCATGGAATACTGCTCAAGTCACTGGTAGCTGACTCGAGTCATGACTTGATTACAACCCTGCGGTTTGCACTAGAACTCAAAACTGGTGATGTATGTCAGTTTAAATTTTCTGAAAGAGCAATCCTTCGATAAAATTCTGAAGTTTGGGACTGGGGTTTGGGAATAATAATAAATGAGTGGGAAATGGTAACTTTTGCATTTTTTCTAGACCCATACTTTTATCAGTGTGTAGAGCTGCCCTTGTATTCTTTATTGACCTTGTTTACTCTTTACATATAGAACCCCTTTCAAAGGATACAATAACTTTTGAAAGGAGCGAGCTATTTTATTGGAATTTGGAAAGAGTCATGAATAGAATGCTTTAAAGTAGTCATTTAAAGTGTAGTACTTTTTCTCATTGTTCTTACTCTTCCAGTGTTTGCAAATTTCAGATGAAACACTACGTTTCACATAAACAATGCTAATTTACATATTAGTTTATTTATTTTTTAATCTTTTCTAAAACTTTCTTCCAACCTGTAGGCCATCCAATGGTCAAATATAGAAAAATTTTGAAGAAATGATTTTCATTTTTTTTTCAAAGAGGCCCAAAATTAACCCGTTGCCTCTGACATTCTGAAAATCCTGTAGAATTAACACAGGGCACATCCGGTTCCCATAGCCAACGGGTTAATGTATCCTGAATGTTAAACTCCCTACTAGAAGGGTTAAATCAATAATGTAACTAACAAAGATTTAGCAAGAAATGAGTCTAGAGGGTCTGCAAGAGATTGCAATTTACAAATGATGGGAATGTAATAAAAAGTTTGTTTTGTTTTTCATTTGATTTCATAATGTTTTATGTTCTTGTTTGTGCTCTATTAGGATCCATGGACTGTATAAGTTTTGACCTAGAACTCCCCCTCCAGTCCTCCACAGTGCTGTAATCCTTTGCAGACTAAGAACACAATATGTCGGGCTGGAGTCAATGGAGAATGCAATCAAATTGTCTCCAATGGGTTAATTCATGGATGACACTTAGATAAAGTGATTGATTGCTGAAGTAAAATAATCATCTCTTGTCTTATATTACATATCTGGCAAGCCGATCGATCTCTGACTGTCCCCTGTAACTTGAAACCAGCTCTTGAAGTTAGGGCTCATCTTTGCAGACAGTCACCAATTAATTTCATGATTGAATTAAAAGTCTTGTTTGTTTTATTTCTGTTCTTCACACAAGGCCAACTGAGAGGTACCAGCGAAGAGGTCGCGACCCTGACAGAGAAGGTCGTCACCATCGCTACAGGGAGACGCCTGATAATTCTAGGGTGAGTTTACCGACTTTTGTGAAAGATAATGCCAAAATTTGTCCGTTCTACAATGTTTTTCATTGTCTTCTGCCATAGTTTTTTGCGAGAGTTTTTAATATTTTTTTCCCTGTCACGTTCATGTTTATAGATGTCAATCATTTCATCAGGAATCTACGCAGTTCTTGGAAAACCAAATTTGTTGTCATGTGTTGTTTCCCTTTGAGAAAACCTATAGGTTAAAATGACATAATGAGTCTTAGATGTACATGTATTGTATATATCTATTTTTATGCTTTAAATTTTCTTCAAGTCAACAATATTGAAACATTGTACCAAAGACTGCTATGAAAGCTTCTAAATGCTAAAAAAGAAAAAAATAGCATGTTGCATAGAAAAACACTTCATCAAGAAAAAAACAAGAGTTTCTTCTTTACACTATGTTCAAATAAAATCAAGGTAACAAGAAGAAAAGTAGAACTATAATTATTACTATTCTTTTTACCAAGTTTAATTTAAAATCTGTTAATGTATGACTTTAATATTTAACTCTAAGTAAGGCAAATAATTTGTAATTCAATGTACAAAAGCAGTAAATGTTGAACATTATTCACTTCTAAACTATTTAAACCTGGATTGAATAGTATAATTATTCAAATCCTGCAATACACATATTTATGTACTAGTAATAGAGAATTTTTGTTCATATTTGGGTATAAGTGTGTCATATTATACAGTGCTCACCTATATGTCATGTACATTGATATACGTGTAAAGAAAAACAATCACTGTTAAGTTGACTATCTGCGAAATTAATTTTCTAGTAATTATTATTATTATTTATGATAATGTGATATTCAGTTTCAAACCAGATTCCTTCCCCAGTGTGTTATATGTGTCAATAATCATATTTGGGCCATTTCATCCATTGAGAAACATTGAAGTTGGTGCCTGTGTGGTATTGGCTTCTAACCCCTAGGCCAAGGCCATGACAACAACATACCTCTAATGTTTACAGCCTTCAAGCACTTGCACTTGAGCTGCTGTTAATGTTTATTACCTCTTACACCCCTTTTATACTGACTGCCAAAGTGGAGTTACTCCAGAGTTCAGAATGAGTAACTCCACTTCAGAGGGCAGTATGAAAATTCTGAAAAATTTTTGATCCGGATTCAAAGTGGAGTACTCAACCCACTTCGAGAAGAGGATTACAAGTGGAGTAACTCCTGACTGGAAGTGTGGTATTGGATTATTGCAGTAATATCGCGCATGTTTACATTTCCTGTGTTTACATTTTTCCGAAATTTGCACAAACCACTCCTTGAGGAAATTCAGCCCCAGGTTTCGGCCACACATGATGGTGCGAACTCGCATATAAAACATGGAAACGACTGCAGCTATACTTCTGCAGTGCTGGCAAATATGAAAGGTAGCATAAATTTGGTCCCCAGCTAAAAGCGTATGAACTCACTCTGGAGTTATTCCTGAGTTACTCCACTTCGCCTTGAGTATGAAAGAGGTAATAGATGACAGTCACAATGGAAAAGGTTCAAAAGTTGGCTAAACTTCATAGTTGACAGTTATGGCATGTAAAGTTGTTTGCTTCTCAAGTTGTGTCAGAGTCTTATGAATTCTGATTGACCTTTTGATGTTATATAAATTCTTCAGAAAAAAAGTTTGGAAATCTGAGTTTGATTGATTATTTCTCCCTTTTCTTAGTAGTAATCAATGCATGCTTGGTACTATCAGAAAGGTTATTAAATTTTCTTTAAAATGATACCCTATTTGGTATGATTATATCATCGGGAAAAGGGCAGTATTTCAAATTATGGGACAAAGTGTAAATTGAAAAGCTGCAAAAGAAAATTTCACGATCCTCTTGATGGTACCATTGATGGTACCAAGCATGTATTCATTACTACTTAGGAAAGGGAGAAATAATCAATCCAACTCAGATTTCAAAACTGTTTCAAAGGATTTTAGTACATTGCTTGGTTCACAAAGCTGCATAAGATGATGAAAGATGTAGTTTCTATGTCATAGAAATAAATGGTATAACATTGATAAAATCCCTCATTTCTGATGAGTGGATTCCATCATGAGCTGTAACGTCATTATTGTACGTAGGTTGGAGATTGACAAACTGTTTAACTCTTTCTTCCCAAGGTTCACCAGTTTGATCAGATAATAAGTACCATGAAAACAATGGACTTACTGATTCCTCCTAATCCTTGTAGTCACTGCAATACCCTCATGTTGGTCTAGTAAGTCATTCACAATAAGTATGACAGAAGTCTATTTGGCAGAATCTGTATATCGACTCAGAATCATGAATTGAACCAAATTTTCACTTTAAATATGTGACAGATAAAGAGATGCAGTAATTGAGAGGAGTGTATAATTCCATCCTTTGACATGTTTAGCCATCGCAGCCCCATGTGCAAATGATCGTGGCATTATTGAAATGGGGTCATCTCTCCTTGGTACTCAGCGGGTTAAGAGACTTTCATGACCAAGTTTGTCCTAGTTTCATTGAGGTAAACTAGCATTTTAGGGGAGGGGAGGGACAGTTGTATGTAGTAGATCTCTGTTCCGACACACTTGTTGATTGGAGGAGATAGTTACCTCCCTCTTTCCCAAAACACAGTTATTACTGACACTCATAAACTCTTAACCCTTTACTTTCTGGAACTTATATGAAATATGTCATCTTGAGACTTATCGGGTTCAGATAAAGACTTCCCGTCTTGTACAATTCAATTATGAGTGACTGAACTTCCCGTTGTCATCTCCAACCATCTTCCAAGAAGCACAAATTGACAGGTTTACCTTTGTTGCTTGTCAGAAAAGTCCATTGCCAAATTTGTAAATAAAACAACGATCGTACGACTTTGAAGTGCTACTGATTTGATGCCAGTGCAATGACACAGGGTGAACTCGGTACTAGAACTTACACACGATGAATAAATAGTTTGGACCTCTTTAAACGTCAGATACTTGGAGGATGAGTTGATTTGATATG
>JZLH01S0454156.1:50488-65832 GCA_001188425.1 Eucidaris tribuloides | reverse complement strand
AATGTGATCTATTTCTGTATCTGTAGTCCCTAGCTGGGGACAAATGAAAGTGGGGTTTACATGTCACAGAAACAAAATGGTATATTCCAACCATTCCTACTTATGTTGCACTTTAATTACAAGTCCCTGTATGGCCTTCAACATGCGTACTAGAGTTACGCTGTTACAAAGAGAGAACATTTATATGATAAGCATCAAGTGTTCTAAGAAGTCTTGGTATTCCACAAGATGTAGGCATATCTGTGTCTTCATGTTGCATTAGTCTGATCGTATCCACAAAAGTCAATTTTGTACTGCTACTATTGAAGATGATAATGTACTACTACTACTATGACAACTTCTATTACTCTACTACTACTACTACTACTCTGACTACTACTTCTACTACTACTACTATGACCACCAGTTCTACTTCTACTATTACTACTACCACTACCAATAATAAATTTATTAAATACGTTACGGGGAAATCTTTGTCTTCTCCCATTGTTCAATATTCTGTCTTACACAAAGTTTTATTTGCTTTAACACTCAAAGTTTTTATAGTGATGAATTAGAGCCAGTTGTTGGGATTCACCCTAGAAAGGCATATAATGATGATTATAATTATGATTAAGATGATAATAATGATGATGATGATGATGATTATGACAATGATGATGATAATGAATATTATGATGCTGCTGCTGCTGATGATGAAAATGATGATGAGGGTTATGATGATGAAGATGATTGATGATGATAATGATGACGATGATGATGATGAGGAAGATGATGATCATGATGCTGAAGATGATAATGATAATGATGAAGATGATGAAGATGATGATAAAGATGATGATACTTATGGTGATAAAGATGATGATGAAGATGATGATGATGATTATGATGATACTTATGATGATGATGATGAATATGATGATAATTATGATGATGAAGCTGGTGATGATGAAGATGATGATTATGATGATGAGGATTATGAAGATGATGATTATGATGATGAGGATTATGAAGATGATGATAATGATGATGAAGATGACGAAGATAACTATGGTAATGATGATTAATGATGATGTTGATGGTGATGATGATGATGATGAAGATGATGATGATGGAGATGATCAAGATGATAATGATAATGATGATGATGACATTGACTTTGTGTGATTTTTTTCCCTCTCACTCCCTTATCTGTCCAGGCCTATGAGAAGCCCCTTTTGGAGAGTGAGCCCCCATTGTTGGAGAAGGAGAAGGTCAAGGCCATCTTCTACCGAGTCCGTGGCATCTACCAATGTCACCTGATGTTCCAGATCGCCCTCGCCAGTCGGATCAAGGACTGGGACAACGTCGAGCAGATTGGAGACGTCTTTGTTGCCTCGGTATGTTGGTGGATTGATTGATTGATTGCTTGATTGATGGATGGGTGGATGGTGAATTTGATTGACAGGTAGCTAAATTGCGTGATTGATGGCTGGATTGACTGATTTGATGAAAGGACTGATTGAATTTCACACTTAGTGTTTTAATTACACGAACCAAATTGTTTCAAAGTTTGTTGAAAACGCGTTGATGGTCTGCTGGTCATCTGGAACTTTGTATGGCAAACAAATTTCGAGATAACCATTAATCAATTGTAGTTATAAAAAAAATTAACAAGCCACTGGTTGCAAGTTGACTTGTCAGTTCTCTGTTGTTACTAGCATCATTACGTCAGTTTTGACACTTTATGAGATTTGGGGCCTTTGTCACTTTAAAGAAGTAATTGTTTGATGAAGTAACTTAAGTCATAAGCTGACTTAAATCTTGTATTCTGCTTGTGCTGAAAATTGCTGTCAGGGGTAGATCTAGACATGTTGGGGTGGGGTGGTCAAGATGAGGAAGGAATTAATGTCCTGAAATACTAACACATATTTGTGAAAGTCAACACTGCCTGTGTCTTCATTGTTACCAAGCTCATTTCTGAATTGAAAATAAAGGAGGGTTTAAGTCCCTTACCCCCCCCCCCCTAAAAAAGACAAATCAATATCTTGACATTGCTTACCGGTAGTAGCAAAGTTAAACTGCCAATGTCTGGGAGAAGATCAAACGTGGGCTGATATGCAAACACATGCAAGGAATGCAAACATGGACTTCAGAACTGTGTTAGCTGAGGAAGCACAACCCTAATTAAATTAAAATTTCATCAATGTATGATTTGTTTGTTGATTTCATACTTTAATGCAGTGCATCATGCTGTAAATTATTTGGGAAGAGGATTAAGAATTGTAGATTCAAATAATTGATTGCTACAATTGTCAGTTTCTATTTGCCCTGTGCATATATCAGTGCTTGAGTATCTGGCATTTTAAGGAAGTCTTGATTCCATTGGTAGATAAGTTGTTCATTGGAATGTGTTACATTTTTTCAGAACAGCACTTTTTACCTCTGTTGATAATGATCATTGTGTAGAAGAGAAAATTGCTGATTTTTATTATACACTGTATATCATTTCATGATTTTCATTTTTCATTCCAAGAAGGTTACCTTTCTGATGTAAATGGGGAATATAGTTGCTCGTATTTCTACATTAAATTCCTTTCATAAAGATATTGCTTGTTTGAATAAGTATCATGTCGTTGGTTGAGAGCCAGAAGGGCTCTAGTGTTGTACAAAGTATATAGAATTAGCGCCCTTCTGGTTTTATATCGACAATATATCGTGGCATAGGAAGTGAGTTCAACACATTAAGTCATGATGAAATTCTGTGGAAAAATGTGATGAAATCAACTGTGGAAATAATCTAATGATACTTGTAGTTGGATATGTTGACAAATTAATTGTTTGTACTGTTTCCATTTTTCAAAATAATTTAAAAATAGCCAAATAAATACATGTAGATAAAGACCCCCCCCAAAAAAAAGCAAGCAAAACAACAAACAAATAACAAAACCATCAATGTTGTATTTGATTTTGGAATCACTAGCTTCTATTTCTGGTATATGGTGTAAACAAACATACACATAAACAAAAATTAGGTCAACAAGTAAGTAGGTAAATAAAGTAAGTAAAAAAAGAAAGAAAGAGAGAAAGAAAGAAAGAAAATAAAGACAGGACATGTAAGTCAGTAAGTACATGCAAGTAAGTAAGTAAGTAAGTAAGTAAGTAAGTAAGTACGTAAGTACAATATTAAGTAAGTAAGTAAGTAAGTAAGTAAGTAAGTAAGTAAGTAAGTAAGTAAGTAAGTAAACAAATAACTTATGAAATGATATGAAACTAATGATATGACTTGTTCCTTTTCTTCATTCAGTTTTCCAAGGCCATGGTGTTGGAGGTCTACAGTGCATATGTCAATAATTTCACCCATGCCATGGAAACAGCAAAGAAGGCTGCCACACAGAAAGCTGCATTCCGAGAGTTTGTTGAGGTAACTTACCCATTTTTGATGTCACTTATAAGACACAATATTCATATTCCAACCAAACAGAAATCAAGATATTTAAGATATAGAATAATGAAAAATACAGGTCTATTTTGGAAATGATGTATTGGGCATGTTAATTTCAGTATAGGGAAAGTCAAGGAAAGTATTCACTGTTAGTTTAACTTGTTGAAGGCGATTTGATTTTGCTTTAGCACGGATTTCCCATAGACTTGCCGACAAGACTATCTTGTGTCTAGTCTTCAACGGGTTAATATATTGCATGCTGGACCTTTTATGAGGAAAAGAAAAGAAAAGAGATGTTACAAATAAATTTTGTGTCTGTATTTGGAGTGTGATAATCAACAATGATGTGTTTACATAGTTGTGTATTAAAATCACCAACTTGTGAATTACTTTTTACAACTAGTCCCTTTTTTAGGATGGTGGTGTTGAGATACCTGGGGCCATATTCTAAGACGTAGAGGTTTATATTCAGAAATACCTCTCTGGAGGAAAAACAAAACAAAAACAAAACAATTCCTATCTTTTATCCTTAGAGAAAAGATTTGCTTATATGTACATGTACATATAGGACATGTGTGATATTCTGAAACAGAACAAGGACAAAAAATTGGATAGTATTTTAGGATTACTTACATGTAGATGTCCAAACTTGTTATGATCATCACATAATCCTCATACCATACTGAAGAAAAAAAAAATTCCTTCATGAATGATATGATCATGAAAAATTATGATACAAACCATCTTCCGTACTTGCACTTTTGAGTTTTATGTAAATACTTGGTTTAGGTTTTCTTTTGTAAATGCAGTTGTTACAGGATTGTATTACATTGTGCATGCCTTGAGAGTTCAGGACACTGAGCATGATTATTTAAGAGATCTCCTCCTCCTTGTTTTTCAGAGTCGTCAAAATTCCAGCAGTGATCGGTTGAGTCTGTATGGGCTGATGCTGAAACCGGTCCAGCGCTTCCCACAATTCATCTGTCTACTTCAGGTAAGTCATAAGTAGCTTATAACCTTGTTATTATGTACCAAAGTGTGACATCACCCTGGTTCAGACATATGTAGGGGCAATGGTTGAACCAAGTAGTGGGTGTCACACCTGGTTGTAACCACCAGTTGTTGAGTAATATTAAAGCTAAATAACATGATTGGGAGTAGTCCTCAACTTGGGGTAAAACTATTCTAGAATCAAGTAAACTCCTGCAAGATTCTGCTGTGAAAATTTTGGGAGTCAAAAGTTGACTCAATTTAAAAGAACTACCATCAGTATGCCTTATGACAGACAATTGTGTTGTGTAGCTTTCTGTGGGATTAATTTATCTCAGGGCTCCAGAGAAATAAAGTGCTGCTATGTTCATGCTTGATTCTCCTGAAGTAAACAAATTCAAGATAAATTCTTCCAGCCAGGAGATTTGGAGTTTGATTTGAGAGGCATTTTTTATTTCTCCCAATCATGTCACTGCCCTTTGATGATATGCCAGTGCACGCCCCGCCTTAGGTCCACTCATGTCAAACTTTGTATGACCAACCAAGTTCGAGACAACCACTTTATTATAGTACTTATTCAAAATTAAGACACTGGTGGTTTGTTGCCTCTCCCTATCTGTTTTTTTTTTGTTACTAGCATCATTGTGTACCAGTTTGGTAACAATCTGTGACAATCATTGAGTTTTGGGGCACTTATACCTTTAAAGATAAGATCAAATACTTGCAGAACAACATAATTTTAATATCAACTGCTTTTAAAGGGAGAAGGCACCGGCAACTAACAGGCATAAGTTAAGAAAACATTTGAGTTCTTGCCAACCAATCAGATCGCACGTACACATTGCTGAAACCGACCAAGCATGACAGATGCATGCCACCCGACGTGTGTTAGTCACGCCGTAGTAATGTATGCACTGTTTGAATCGATAAGCTCCTCCCCCCTATGACTGTTTCTGCAAGTTTATCTTAAGATAAGACTTGCAAAGACATAACATAAACACAAATTAACTAATTTATAGGGCCTTGCTGAGTGTGAGTGTCACACAGTAGCCCATATTTAGGCTGCCTGTATCACCATATACCATAATTCCCACAATACTCTCAATGCCTCTTTATAACTTATGCCTGTTAGTTGCCGGTGCCTTCTCCCTTTAAAGTACCTATGAACAGAATGTATTCTGAAAATGTCACTATAGTACATAAGCGAGTAGTTGAAAACAACAGAATGCTTCATTTTTTACAAAATTCATCATGCTGACAAAGTACTAACACAGAAATCAAAGTGTGGGACAATGATAATTGTTAACCCGTTGGAGACGATTTGATTTCACTATAACACACATTTTCCATAGACCCCAACACAAGTTAACTTGTACTTAGTCTCCAACGGGTTAATATTGCACCACAAGAGGACAGTGATGGAAACTTCACTACCAATCCTATAACTTTTCATTACAGTTGAAGTGAATTAGTCCCACATTATAATGCAAATGTAATATACTTTCACCTGGAAACCAATGAAATGTGGAATTCTGATGGAAGACTTGCCATCATCAACCAGTACTCTAGTTCCTCTTTAATCAAATAATATTTTATTGATTTGATTTGTCCAGGATTTACTGAAGAGGACCCACCAGGGTCACCCTGACCGCATGCCCCTCCAGCTGGCCCTGACCAAACTGGAGACGTTGGCTAGCGTGCTGAACGAGAGGAAGAAACAGAGTGAACAGAGGCATGCCGTCAAACAAATCATCAAGAATCTAAATGTCAAATTCTCCACAAAGGTACTCTCATGTTGCTAGATTTACTTTTAACTCCTTATTAGCCACATTTTTAAACTTGGACTTCAGGTTCAATTTAGGTTTCTTATGCAATTTGTGGTCTTTGCACAACAGGCACACTTCATTCATTCATAGAAGGTACAAATGATTTGGTGTTCCCATAGGAAGGGAATAATTGAGCAAGAGGATTAAGAGGGATTAGTAAATCCTTTCTCATTGTCTTCATTGCATTTATTGATCTGTGCAAATTATTGAACGAAGCACCCCAAGGGTTAAAGAGGAATTTAACCCTTTGGTGACGACGGGCTTGTACAGAAGCCCAGCACATCTTACACCAAAAAACAATTTTCTTCATTTATACAGGTCGTAATATATGTTTCATGGGGCAGAGCCATTAGTAGGCAATACAACCCTAATGTGAGTGTAAAGGTTAGCATATTTTCTGGGGGTTTTGTGGCAGCCATTTGCCTCTGAATGTGCCATGTGCTGGGCTTCTGTACAAGCCCGTCGTCCCCAAGGGGTTAAGCAAGTTGCTTTGAATCGTAACAGAAGATACAGGGAAATGCATCAGTAGAAATTCAGAAAAAAAACTGGGGAGATATGACTTGGTAATTTTCAAAAACTAATTGAACAAAAGGAAGAAGCAGAGTTAAAAGAGGCATGCCGTCAAACAAATCATCAAGAATCTAAACTTCAAATTCTCCACAAAAGTACTCTCATGTTTGTAGATTTACTTTTAACTCTTTATAAGCCACATTTTTAAACTTGGACTTCAGGTTCAATTCAAGTTTCTTATGCAATTTATAATTTTTGCACAAAAGGGGATACTTCTTTCATTCATAGAAGGTATGAATGACTTGCTCTTCCCTTGCGAAGGGAATTGTATTGAGTAAGAGGATTAACAGGGATTTGGAAATCCCATCTTATTGTATCCAATGTACTTATTGATCTGTGATAGGTGACTATAATGAACTGAAACAATTAGAATTTCATTTTGAACTTTATAAACTCGAATTAGATTAGCAAGAGTAGTAAGACTCAGTGATGGTGTGTATTAAACAAATTTAAAGTGAAATACATCCTTTTTGCAAGAAGCATTTATTTTTTCCTTTGACTGTTTTGATGTCGTAAATTTACTTAAACAATACAAATCATGCCAATGGGATAAATTTCTCATCAAAATATAACTTGTTATTTTTATGTATGCTTTTGATACGTTTGAAAAAACAATCATTTTCTTTTCTGGTTATTTTCAGATGACAACGGACAGGAATCGTTGGTTGATAAGACAAGATGATATGCTTCAAACAGTGAGTAGTATTAGGTTAAACTTCTTAGTCCTACAGGCAAGCTGTTGCATTGTTATTGGAATATGGTTGTCACTGCTTGGTACTGGGAGGGTTAATGCAGTATTTGACGCAGATTATGACGTTGTCAGGAATGCTTAAATTGATAAAGAGTGATATGTTCCCAAGAACTTGACTTAAAATTCAATATCTTATCTCCCCAAACTCTTCAACTTTTTTTATCATTGAAGCCCAAGTTTAGTTTTGGGGATTTCTTTTTTATTTGAAAGCTTTATGCCCAAAGGACATATCACACCAATAACAGATTCTGAATGTCTTTCGTTTTTTAATATTAATTAATGAAATGCTCGGGAGGGAAAGACCCCGAGATTTTACGGGGTACCCCGGGCGATTTTCGACTATATTTTCACAATTATAAGCATCCAAAGGGTTAATTACAGTGTTAAGTTATCTGAGTTATACCTCATCAAGAAAGAGCAGACTCTGATCAAGTCGAAAAATTGCCTGGGGTAGCCCGTAAAATCTTGGGGTCCCCCCCCCCCCCCCCCGAGATGTTTTCATTAATTAATGTTAAAAAACAAGAACATTCAGAAATCTGTTCTTGGTGTGATGTGACTTTGGGCATAAAGCTTTCAAATAAAAAAGAAATCCCCAAAACTAAACTTGGCTTTAACTCAGCTTACTATTGTGGTCTTAAACATTTCATGTTACAGCGGCAATTGGGATATTTTTCAGTTGTGATAGTCTGAATTCTTTAAAGATCAGTCCTGGGATATCTTGGACTTGGGTCTATAGAGAATGTGTGTTATAGCACAGTCAGATGATCTTCAATGGGTTAATTTATGAGCTGAATTACTAGGTGAGAAAATGAAAAGTCAGAATGGAAGCTTGTTTACTTTACAATAAAAAAAAAAAAAACTTCATTGCAACAGTGCAGCTACTTTCGATTGTTTTGTAGCTAACATTCATCAGGCATGTATTTCAGGAAATTCAGTACACAAAATACATTCTGTAAAATTTTTGTCATGAATAAAATGTCATTTTTTGTTATCATGAACACAATTTAGCAAGAGCTTGTACAACTTTTTTCCAACAATGATTTTTTGATGTAGAGAAGATGCCGAATTAGAAGTCACTATTCAAAGCAGGTATGGTAAGCCACCGGAGGCAGAATTTAAATGCATACTTTATAAAAGTGCATCATGCATGAATTAATACAAAGCATTTCTACATCTATAAATACCTATGCCTGAATTCAAAGAATGATTTCTAACGGATAGTACAATTTCTTTTTTTAATTCATTTATTTGTTGTATGGATATTTCCAAAGCATGTATTGATATGATCAAGAACTAATCTGCTTTGATGTTAGAAAAATGCATGTTATTGATAGCTGTTTTAAAAAAAAAAAGCAATTAAAATATGTGAATTCGTAAGACAGAAGTTGAAAACAGATAGGCAATACCTTCAAAAGTAATTCTTACACAGTTGAAATGCTAAAAATGAAAACAGTGAAACAAGCACAGTGTTATATAAAAAGTTGTGGGAAGAACTGTCATCTGATGATAATTGCACTGTTTTATTGCAGTTTGGTGAACAGATCTGTTGTTGCTACAAATCTTGAAAAATTCTTTGTTTTTTATCAGTGAATGTCCACCAAAATGACGGCTGTTTGAAATTATGACATTAACATAAAACATTACTATTCATACATGTATTTTTGTCATACTGTTACTTTGCATTTAAAGAAAGGGTGTTATTTGTGTGAGAATTTGTGCTTATAAGATATTAAGAGTAAATGTTAAAAGTTGTAAAGTTTGTTTTAAACATACACTTCTATGAAAAACTGGTAATTTCAAATGAAAATAGAACCTTTTGCATATCTTTGAGAGTATTTCTCATCACTAGCATCACATCTTTAATTCAGATGAATTTTTGTGAAAAATTGTAGGAAGATAACTCCAAAAAAAAATCCAACCAAGGTTCAAAATTTGTTTTGTGTTGTTATGATGTTTCCATTTGATTACTTAGTGTGAAGCTGCATCATGTTTTATCTGATTCAAATCAGAATGCAATGCATCAAGTAGTATTGTATCCGAGGCTGGTCTTGAGGCCAGTTTCTGTTGGCCTCGGTCGTGGTCTCGGTCCAAGTCACCTGTACAAACCCTATGGAAAGGTTGTGGTTTGGTGCGGCCTCGGTCCCGGAACCTGTGGTCTCGGATACAACACTGGCTTGATGTGTACAGTGTATTGTAATGATGCCAGTTACTATATTTCATCAAAATAACAATCTCCCCAAGAAAAAGGCAGAATGTTTATGAAATAATGTAAGTATGAAAATTAATTCCAAAAAATTCCCACTGGTCTCTAGTGAGTGTCATAAACATAACAAAACAGACCAGAATCAACATTTCTGAAGAAGGAAGGGGAAAACCTTACACAAGGAAATGTTTAGAAATAAAGTACAGCAAGCAAAACAACATTTGTAAAAATATCAATTTTATTGTTAAAGGTCAGTGTTAGAGTTCGAGGCAACAGGTCGATGGTAAGAAATATCATCTAGTGTTATTAACAAGATAACATCATCTAAACTAACTTGAAGACTAACCTATGAGTGTGCATTTGGAGTGAATATTATATAATTTTACAGATAACCTTTCAACAAATAACATTTTGTAATTAAAATTAACCTGGCTTTTATTTTGTAATATTTAACCCATCTGACGTGATTTTTTGCATACATGCTTAGAGTAATTGGATGTGTGAAATATATGTCAAACTTGCATTCATGATTTCTACATGTAGGTCAAGTTTTATTAGAATTTTAACAGGATATCTATATGGAAGCAGTTGAATTAAAACAAAACTGCAATTACCCTGGATGAGTTCAAATTTCTCATATCAGAATGTAAAATGGTATTCTAATCATTAAGCCACCTGAATAACAAGATGTAATAATTCCAATCCCATTAACAAAGTACCGGTATATCTTGCCCAGACCACAATATCCTGTTGATAATTAAAGAATATTTCATAGAAAGTGTGATTTATGGAACTGATAAATGCCTCATTTAGGTTCAAGTGTCATTTGTGTTGTAGTCACTTGACAATTCGTGATCATCCCATCATAATCTGTATTTTTTCCTCATCTTGTCCTCATGCACGTTCTTCAATTCTTGTTCAAACTTGGTAGGATCAAGTGAGTAATAAAATAATCCATTTCTATCTCTTGAAATTTTGATTGCACCTGCATCCCATACTTTACACACCTGTTCTTGAATAAACTTTTTATCTCTCTTGGTTCCTTCCTTTAAATTTATAAGCATGTGTTATATGTTTTGTTTTATATTGGGTATAAGTGTAGTTTTAACTTTTCATTTGTTGGACAAGTTTTCAGTATGTTTTCTCTTTGTCAAGCATGCTGCACCGTATTTTGAAAATTTTCTTGTAACCCACAGTTAAATAGTGGAATTTCAACTTGCGTTATTTTACTGCACTGAGATATGGATGAATTAAAATACTTGATAAACAAATACCCCCACCATTAACCCTTCCTGCATTTATTCCGCGTGGGGGGGGGGGGGGGGGGGGGCACTTAGTATAATTGTGTGATACGTATGTGCGCGGTAGAGACCCCCATTTTCAGCCCAAATTTCCATTCAGAGCATCTCAATTTCAGGAAGTCCGGAAAAATTTTGATTTTTCCAGTTCCAGAGACCCCCAAATTTGCCGTTTTGCTTCTGATTTTTCGTTCGGCCGCGCCAGAGCATTGCCCTTTCAGCATGGCGCGCCGTTGGCGCGCCGGAACTTCGCCGCTGTGCAGTTCCAGAGCATAGCATTTTGAGGTTTTCTGAAGCTTTAGCTCCAGTTCCAGAGACACCCATTTTTCGCTCAAGCCCGTTCCAGAGCCCCAGATTTTCGATTTCGGTGCGGCACATAGGTATCACTCTGTAAGTCGAGTGCCCCCCCCCCCCCCCCGGGCATTTATTACACATAAATAGAATTAGTAGTCCTTGTGTTGGCCCATTGAAAACAGTGCCTTCTATATTACAGATATTGTTCAGGTGGTAGTCAAGTCAACCACAGAAGGGCCAGTCTGTGTGGAAATTGTGACATTTTTACATTTTTTCACGGAAGGGGGACATGTACTAATTATCATCATGGTCAAATTGTTTTTGAGGGGACACTTACTGAACGAACCCGCACACACCCCCTTTCCCGTGCTTCATACAAACTCCTTCCCCCACCCCACCCCCACACAAATTTCATTTCCCCACCCCGCACAAACTCCTTCCTAACCTCACACAAATTCTTTCCTCCACCCCCACACAAATCCCCTTCCCTCATCCCCACACAAACTCTTTCCTTCCCAGCCCCCATAGAAACTTTTCCCCCACCCTTACACTAATCCTCTTACCCACCCCCACACAAACTCCCTTCCCATACACCACACAAATTACTTCCCCCAACCCAACACAAACCCCCCACCCACACAAACCCTTCCTCACTCCCACATCCAATTAATTTTGATTTTCACATTGATGCAATAGGTAAAATGTGTACCGTAGGCTAAAACAAGAGTGTGACTGCCACATCATATAACCATGGTCATTTACTGTGCATTGTCTTGTGGAGAAAAAAAGTTCCTTCTAGCATTTGGGATAAAGAGGGCACTGTTCAAAATTCTGTGTACTGTAGTGTATTATTACCATTACCATCTGTTGGAACTAAACTGAAAATAAGGAGTTATTGAGTTTAGTGATGTTGTTGTGGTACAGTAGTTCAGAAGAATTATTTATAATGCATATGTTTTATCCCTTTTCATAAATTTCATGCAAAATTTCACCCTTTCCTTTTGTTACCATAACTACCCATAATTACCCAAGAAACCTGTGTATTGTATTTCACATGGTGTAATCTTGTTCTCTATAGTTTTCCATCACCTCCTTTCCTGTGCAGTGAAACAGTAGTAACCAATTTACAAAATGTATTTAGCAAATATGCATGTATTCAGTAGTACTACAGCCAATAGTAAAGCTACTGTCACACTGTGCCGTCTAACGATTCCGTCTGCCTCCGTCTAGAATATTTGCCTCAGATGGTGTCAGACGGTGGCAAATGGAATACAATAGAATGGAACAGAATGGAAAAGCACCGTCCTTCATCGTCTAGATACGCCTGTAATCCAGTTGAAAAACGAATGATAAAGTCCAATAAATGTTTAATAAACGTAGGCGTTCGTTTTTCAGACGGAATCGTTAGACGGCGCAGTGTGACAGTAGCTTAAGCAAGCTAATTGGTCAATTTTAGAAATTCCGCAAACCCTTCCTCTTTTACCATTGCTCTTGTACATTACAATATGCATATGTAGTGAGTACTATTGGCATTGAATTTAAGAAAATACATGAAATTGTGATACATTTATCGTGTGAAAATTTACACGTTTGTTGCTGAGAAATGCACCAACTTGGATACACTTTGTGAATTGGTTCATAATTAGATTACACACCCTGCATGTATTGTACCCCTCTAGTACTGGAGTAAAAGATTTACACACATCCTAAGGATGTAGAATTCGGAGAAAAAACACTTGAGAAGCTTGTTGTCAAGGAGGGTTACATATGACCACATAAAGTTCTTTATTTTAAATCAATAGATGTCAATGAACATGATTATAGAAAATGCACAAGTTTTCTCCATTTCACCAAAAATATGTGATAAAATGTCAATTTTATTGAAAAGTACCTAATGTGAGCCTACTAGTCTTAAGAGTAATCTCGTGTGGGGTATTCCTCTAGTATAGAAGTGTGATAGCACATAGCTTTACTTTCATACTATTCGTTCTTCTAACAATTAGGCCCCCCCCCCAAAAAAAAAAAATTGTTTTGTTGTACTACTACTGCCCTTTTAAAAAAATAGGGCTAGTGGTCAGATTTTATTTATTTTTTAAAATTATGGTTACATCCATACAGTGCAAAGTTCATATTGAATATGAAACCGGACATGGGAGACGGGATGACGACGGCCGTTGACAGAACACAATTCTTCTGTTTGTCAAACATGCTATCATATTTTTCAGTATTTTTTTTTGTCAGGCTTTTCAAAGTAAGTTTTGCCATGTTTTTGTTATGAGTTAAAAATAAAAGAAAGAGAAAAGAAATGGTCGGCCCGCATTGCATCAGGTCGGTCGGTGGTCATTGTCGTCGTCGAGTACAACCAAGCAATTTTGGGGGAGCTTTATTGAAAGGGTATCATATTATGGCAGAAAATAGCATTGACAACATGTTAAGAGTGTAATGAACGTCTTGTTTATTAGAAAATACAGTACTCCGTAGTCGTATTTAAAAGTAAAAACTTTGATAATTATATCCACTAATTGTTTTGATACTTGTAGACCTACAACAGCCAGGGAGAAGAGCTTAAATGTAAGGAGAGAAGACTATTCATGCTGAACGATCTGCTTGTATGCACCACAGTACTCAACAAGTAAGTGACCTTTGACCAGAAACTGACCTCTGGGGTATGACTGCTGGCTCTGGTTCTGAAAGTTCCAGTTTCAAATCCGAGCAATTTATATGAATTTTTATTGAATTTAGTGGTCCAATAACTTTATACTAGACCAATCCATTTCGAAGAACACTGTTCTGCTTTATCCACCATAGTTGGGGCCATTCAAAACCATGACAAAAAAGAGTGTAATTTGAATGTTGACTGTGTTTTCGTTCAAAGACAGCTTTGCAAATTATACAGAAATCTTGTGTCATCTTTTGTAAAATTCTCAGATTTCCCCTTAATTCCTTATTGTTGTAACTATTCAAAATTTGCATGGAGCCTAAGTTTAAAATATCTGTTTCAAAACCAAGTTTAAGTTAAGTATAGGCACAAAGTTATATTTAAAGGGGTGGGGGGGGGGAACTGTAATTTTATTGGACAAGGGTGTGAGATGGGGACCTTGAAAACCTTGCCCATCTTTAGGGGCAATTGTTAAGAAAAAGGGTACCCAGGTTTATGGACTTACTGCAAAAGAAGACCCATTTTTAGGGATTTTTTTTTTTAAATTGAAAATTTTGAATCCATGGAAGGGATTTTTGTGTGTGTGCAGTGAACGGGACCCATGTGTAAGGATATCCTGTGAAATTTTGGTGGCACATCCCCATATAGGCAATTGCAGGCTCGTTAATCACTGCTGTTAATTGTCAGGTCTACATGTAGGTTACTACAGTGCTTGTGCATCAAGTAAGAATGTACTGTACATTGAGTCTGTATTATCAGCAACATCAATCAACTACTCCTCAATTCCCTCCTCCCATACAAGAGTGTTGGTAACCAGTGTTGTAGTCAAGACCAGGCCATCCGAGACCAAGACCAAGACCAAGACCAGACACCCCGAGACCAAGATCAAGACCAAGAAAAAGAGGTCGGAGACCAAGACCGGCAGTCCGAGACCGAGACCAGCACTTTCCGAGACCAAGACCAAGACCAAGACCAGCATTTCAACGGACACTAATTTGTGCATGTTTTGAGGATAACGTTACTTGTTACTCAGCATTAATTGCTTACTGGTTACACATTGCAATTAGTCTGCAATGGGATATTTAAAGATTTAATCAAATTTACAGTTAATGAAGAACATTAAAAAAAGTGTTGGAGGTCTCGAGACTGGTCTTGGTCTTCGAGGGGGGGGGGACCGCGTCATCCAGACCAGCCATGCCTCTTTCTTGGTCTCGGGTCTCGTCTCGAACCCTTGTCTTTGTCGTCTTGGTCTTGGTCTCGAACCTTTCTGGTCTCGGAGTTTTTTTGGCCGATGACCAGCCGAGAGACTCAGCAACAAATTTGAATGTA
>JZLH01S0454156.1:37152-50463 GCA_001188425.1 Eucidaris tribuloides | reverse complement strand
GTTGGTAACTCACAAGGAACTCTACACACATTATTTATTACATGATGGCATTTCATACCACAACAGAAATGTGACAGAGGAGACCTCTGCTTACAATTTATGAATGTCTGATATCATAAATCTTTTGTAATAACAAATCAAAGCATTTTGTTATCAATGGTGATATTTTGAGGGTAAATAAAATTTAAGTTGAAATAATTTTGATAAGGAAATGAAGTCGCATACTAAATTAATGCACCCTGCTCTGATGATTTTCATTTCAAATTTGTCCCTCATGACAGTGGCCAGACGTCCTCCCCGGGATCGATGGACATGCCGAGATTCAAGCACAGGTGGAGTGTTCCATTGACAGAGGTAGAGATCATCAACCCCACCGTGGAAGGAGGGACAGATGTTGACATGTCCTCAGAGCCTGGCAAGCTGAAAATAACAACACAACACTTTGATGAACATGGTAAGGTTTTAGGGAAAGACCTGAACATGTAGGTATAAGGATGGAATTTAGGCGTATATTTGACTTGAGGCTATCAGCAAATGATACATTGAAAGAAAATAATAATGATTTAATTTTAAGTTTTTTTTTCCTTCAAATGGTAAAATGAACACAACAAAAAATGAAACTGTGCTGTCTTCTTATGTTTGGGGGCTTTTTCTGTGCTAGAAGTTTATTATGTTAGCTAGACTTACAAACATCTGATGAGCTTTTTAAAGATGGTATATTTCATTGTTATTGTTATTGCTGTTATTATTATGATGTACTCTTAAAGTGTCCCTGGTGCAAGCTTTGCACTATAAATATGACAATTTCAATAAGTGCTACAGGAATAAAAACTATGACAGGAATTAAATCAGTTATTACAATTTTTCATAGTAATGGAACTAACAGGTCTATATTGGATATTTTCCCGCAAATTTGACATTTTATCATAGAATTTTCAGGAAATGGGAAGAATCATATACATTTTCTGTTTATTTGTGATCTGTTGATTGGTGATAAAAATCATCACAAAATTAAGTGTAAATATAAAATATACACATTAAATCATTGTACATCATCATACAACAATGTGACAATGTTCAAAATGCTCCACATGTCAACAGTTAATATCGGCCCTATATTCCCCCACAGAATACCTATACGGAGGTTCCACGAGACAACTGTACAATGAAAGGAACGACCTGCTACATGACCTGGCAGTCGTCAAACAACTGGGGGCGCTTCTGGGGACGCTGAAGGTAAGGAACGCTGTCAGTCCCTGGTGGTGTGGTTTCAATGGGTGGGTTGACCAGGAAGATGTTGGTTCAAGCCCTATCAAAGCCATTGCCACGATGCAGTATCGAATAAATGAGATCAGAGAAGTGATTTGCCCCAAGTGCAAAAATCAGGTGCAAAATGTTTAGGTTTACATGTGATGTACTAGATTTAAAGTGATAGGCTAACATTGTGGAGCTTCAATTTAAAAAAATTGTCAAATTTTGATATCTGAACTACATAGTAGTGTTCATATGGACAAATAAATACCCTAGAATAAAAAAGTTTGGAAAGTTACACTGCCAATGGCAAGTTATGCATGAATAAACAATTAAAACTCAGGGCGAGTTGAAATAGCCTAGGTGTACACACAGTAAGTCTATGGGAGAAAATGGGCAGGTGAATCCGATCAACTTACGATTTTCACTTTTTTAAAGCACTAAATAATCATTTTGAAATACAATTTTTTCAGGGCGTCATTTTTAGACCTTATCAAAGACAATGGTAGCATGGGGAATTATGTAGCTCAGATTTTTTTAACTGTGGTAAATGTTAGCCGATACCTTTAAGGGCAGTGACATGATTGGGAGAAATAAAAAAATGCCTTTAGAACCAAACTGGTTGAAAGATATACTGTACCAAAGATACACCAACTGGAGTGGATCTCCGAGGTTGAAGGATTTGCCTTGAGTTTGTACATAAAGAAAATCAAGCGTGAACATACCAACAATTTGTTTCTCTCTAGGAACGTGTGAATTAAATCCCATAGAAAGCTACACAACAGATTTGTCTGTCACAAGGCATACTAATGGAAGTTATTTTACAATGAGTTAACATTTAACGACAAAATTTTCACAGTAGAATCCTTGAATAGTTTACTTGATTCTAGAATAGTTTTCCCCAAGATGAGGACTCCCCAATCATGTTTAACTATAATTGCTACTCCAAATTTTTAGTGGTTCTAAAACTATATCTGCTAAAGCCTTGACAACTTGAGTGATAAAGTAGTGCAGAACACTGTTAAGAGTGTAATGTCCATAAAATGTCCTTATTACAAGTATATTAATAATAACATTATATACAGTAAATAAATTAATAGGATATTAAATGTGGGTCATTAAGAATATTTTATTTGGCCACATTATGATACTTGATTGTGTAATTTTAAAGGACTTTGGATATATTTTCCACAAGTATTGTTTTTTCAAGATTTTAGTCTTTTGATGTGGAAATGTATTACAGTGCTAGGCTAACATTGTGGAGCTTCAATTTAAAAATTGTTCAACTTTTGAATCTAGGCTACATAGTAGTGGTTCAAATGGACAAATAAAACACATACAAGAATACAAAAGTTTGGAAAGTTACACTGCAATGGCAAGTTATATCATGAATAAAACAATAAAACTCGGGCGATTTTATTAACCTAGGTGTACACACAGTAAGTCTATGGAGGAAATGAGCAAGTGAATCGCGGTCCCCAACGTTAACCGGTCAACTTACGATTTTCAATTTTTTTAAAGCACTAAATAATCATTTTGAAATACAATTTTTTCAGGGCTTCATTTTTAAACCTCATCAAAGACACTGGTAGCATGGGGAATCATGCGGCTCAGATTTTTTTAACTGTGGTAAATGTTAGCCAATACCTTTAACTTATTGGAAAGGATTTGATTTCCACATAACACACATTCTCCATAGACCCCAGCCCGAGATATCCCATTCTTATAATTGTAAAATCAATAATGCATATGTATACGAATCGTAGTGGTTGGACTTGAATGAAGTTTAAATTACATGTGTACTGCAAAATAATTCAGTAAAGCGGCTATTTCAGTCTCCATGTAGTATTCATTCCAGTATACCTGGTGATATGAAGTTTTTGATCTATCTGTTTGCAGGGAACATATGGTGTCCTGACGAGGGACGACATCGATGAGTGGAGTGAGATCATCAACAAACTCATCAGCAAGAAAGGACAGGAAATCAAGCAGGCAGACATCAGCAAAATACAAATCTCACTTCCATCAGTTCATCTGTGAGTACATCTTCATATCTGGAATGATACACTTTCATGTAATCTGTAAAGATACAAGGTGTTTGAATCTGTACCAGAGTGGCTTTTGCCTTGATTGATGTGGCTGGTTACTTTAGTGAAGATACAAAGTGTTCACAATTCAAGAGTAGCTGTTGTGTATTGTGAGCGTATTGTTGTCATCACCTTCTTCTTCTCCTTCTTCTTCTTCCTTCTTCCTGCTTCCTTCTTCTTCTCCTTCTTTATCATCATTGTCATCGCCATCCTCCCCCCTCCTGTATTTCCCCATCACATCTTCCCCCTCTTTCTCACCTCCTCCCTCCTTCTCTTCCCCTTACTTCTCCTCCTCCTTGTCTTTGTCCTACTTCTCCCCTCTTCGTCCTACTTCTCCTCCTCAACTCCTCCTCTTCCTCCTCCTTCTCTCTCCTCCATCATCCTCTTCCCCTCCTCTTTCTCCTACTTCTCCTCACCTGCTTCTCTTCCACCTGCTTCTCTTCCTCCTCCTCCTCCTTCTCCTTCTCCTCCCCTCCTTCTCCTTCTCCTCCTCCTTCTTTCCTCCTCTTTCCCTCCTCATCTCCCCTTTCCTCCTCCACTTCCTCCTCCACATTGTCATCATTATCATCATTATTTTTTTTCTCCTTATTTTGGGGTTGGATATTTCATTTCTTTTATAGTCCTTCCCATAATAAAAAAAAAACAATTTAACACAATTTAAAAATACCTGATTTTATTTATTCTTTCCTTTCTGCATGGCAGGGATCAGCGAGTGACTCTGGTCTTTGATGCTGTGAGTGCCAAGATCAAACTAGATTGGATCACAGCGTTGGAGACAGCAAAACTAGGGCTTAGTAAGTTCAACTAGTGTTGTATCAGTAAGGTTATTTTGCTAGCCGGAGACCTGATCGCAATATCAGGACGTTTAACCCTAAACAAGACTGCCTGTCATAATATCTGTATTCGCTGTTGATGTTTGGATAATCCCCATTATTATTTTGACCCATCAATACTTCAGTGCCCAAAATACCAACAGCTGATTATTGGATAATTTGTGATGCAATTATTTACCAAAGTGCAGAAAAAGGGTGCTTTGTAACCCTTGTGTATATGAAATAAGGCCAAAAATGGGAAAAAAAAGGTTGTACTACAAACAGCGTTTTTAACAAATCGGGTCAGTCGGTCGGTCAGATTTTTTATTTTTTTTAGATCGACACCAATACTGGGATTCTTTTTATAAAAATATGTCACTTTACAGTTGCAACCCAGCAGTTTAAGTTTGTATTGAATATGAAACTAGACAGAGACAGACTCTGCTAGAACACAAAATTCTTCTGTGTGTCAGACACGCTATCATCTTTTTCAACTTTTTTTCAGCTTCTTCGATGTAAGTATTGCCGTGTTTTCGGTTGTGAATTTTAAAAAAAAGGTAATGGGTCAGCCCAATTTCATATAGTCGATTGGTCGAGTACAACCAAACAATTTTGTTTTTTTGGGCCTTATTGAAAACTCTGCCCATGTTGGTGGCATGTCCCTGTTTGGCCAAGTGTCTTCTCTTGTAGTAATGTTTTTATCTGTACTGAAAGCAGTCATTTGTAGAAATAAATAAATGTGGAAAGGGAGAGGCATCACTTAATGTCTGTATAGTGTAGCAAATTGATGTACCACATTGCAGAATCTAATGTACTCATAATTAGGCTCATTTGTGGTGCTACTGCAAAATTACTTGTCTGGTTCATCTACATGGAATCCTATCTTAGTGGCTGTAATTGATTGCAAATAAAGGTACATATTTTGAAACTCATTTACTAGCGTTGATCAGTAAGGTTATCTTGCTATCCAGAGACCCGGACTTTAAAATCCAGGCGGTTTCAAATAACCGGAAGCAACAAATTTCCTGTCATTTTGTATTTGCTGTTGATGTTCGGATAATCCCCACTGACAAATGAAGAGTTACAATTCTGTGAGCGTGTACTTGCCAGACTACCTTACCTGTATCACAAGGGGAAAACACTTAAAAATATGTATGTTCCTTCCTCTCTTAATTGATAAGACCCACCATTAAACCTTGCCCCCCAGACTGAACTTCTGCATTCCTTACATTCCAATCACTGGGTAGAGGTCAGACTTTCTCCCCATGTACACGTAAGTCCTAATGACCTTCCATAATACCAACTGCACTTGAGAGCTGAGTGAGATGAACTTATGAACTTTTTACACAAACTTCCGAATAACCACAGTGACAGATTCATAACCGCTTTTACTTTTTAAGGTCAGTGGGCTGCCGGTTAACTGAACTGATATACCTTTATCATTTCCATTTTCGCCAGAGCCCCACAATAATCCAGGCTGGTATGCACCAGATGAAGGCGACACAACACATGCAGAGATGAACTTTGGTGTACCGCTCCTGATGAAACCTCTTCCAGTCTTCCCCACCAGACAACAAGCTAAGGTGGGCAAATCGAAGGTGTGCAAGTGGTGGTGGTGGTGGTGGTCATGGTGGTGGTGGTAGTGGTGATGATGGTGGTCATGGGTATAGTAGTAGTAGTAGTAGTAAGTAGTAGTAGTTAGTAGTAGTAGACAATAGTAGAAGCATGTAGTAAGTAGACTAGAGTGAATAGACTAGTAGTAGTAGTAGTAGTAGTAATAATAGTAGTAGTAGAAATGCAGTATAGTAGTGGTAGCAACAGTAGTAGTAGTAGTAGTAGTAGTAGTAGTAGTAGTAGTAGTAGTAGTAGTAGTAGTAGTAGAAATGCAGTGTAGAAGTAGTAGCAACAGTAGTAGTAGCAGTGGTGGTAGTAGTAGTAGAAATGGTACTATGAGCAGTAGTTCTGGCAATAGTGGTAGAAATAGTAGTAGTAGTACTACTACTAGTAGTAGTAATAGTAGTAGCAACAGTAGTAGTAGGTGGTAGTAGTAGTAGTAGAATAGTAATAATAGTAGTAGTAGAAATGCAGTATAGTAGTGGTAGCAACAGTAGTAGTAGTAGTAGTAGTAGTAGTAGTAGTAGTAGTAGTAGTAGTAGTAGTAGTAGTAGTAAAAGTTGTTACTGTTAATGATATTGATAACTGTGGTGAGTAGTAAAAAACAGTTGTGGAGACGTAAGTATGAGCTTTCTAGACAAATGTTTTGCTAGAATGGTGTGAAGATTCTGAAATAAGTCTGGATATTATGCTCTTATGAACAATAATCACCATAGATATTTGAAAGACCTTTTTTAATGCAGTTAATGGGAATAACCCAATAAGTGAATAAATTTCAATAGGATAGGTAAAAAATTGTGGCTGGACCGTACTCATTTAAAAGGAGTTCCATACATGTTGTTGCAATCATTTCTTTTATTCAAAGAAAAGGCATAGTAGATATAATATAAATAAATTACACATGTATATAATATAATATACATAAATTACACATTGGGTTGTGTCCAGGTCCAAGTTCCCTTTCAGGAACAGGCAGGATAATTACATTACATTACAATATTTACGATAAAAAACAATAAAATATGGCATTCAAAGTATTACGATGTGCAGTGAAGTTAACTCGGACTGCTTAACTGTATATAGTGAGAGTAGTTTGGTAGGTATTGGAAATAATAATTTGAGTAAATCAAAGTTTGGTATTACAAATGTAGAAATAAGAAATTATATTATGGTTAAAAGTAAGTGATTAACCAAAAAAAAAAAAACCCACATGATTTCTAAGCCCCCTCCCCTCCCACTTCCTCACTTCATTTCACTTTGTATATTACACTACATTGCAAAATATTGTACCCCACCCCTTATCAACAGAAAAATATTATGCCCTTCCCCGGAAAAATAACATGATTCTTAAGCCCTTTCCCCAGTCGTATCCTCACTTTACTATGATACACTACAGTGCGATATATTGTACCCCATCACATACCTGATCGTGTCTGCTGTAGAAGATAACAAATGATGCTACCAATTATATTTTACTAATTTGACGTATGAAATCACGAGGTTTGACACCATTGATACCATTCTAAAAATTCTAGCAAAACTAATTCGATAGCAACTCTTAATCCATTGAAGACTAGACATGAGATATCTCGTTGCAAGGCTTATAGGAAACGCAAGTCAAAGCAAAATGAATTATCCATCAACTGTTTAACACTCTTGTGTACTAATGACTAATAGATAGAGAATAAATTGTGTTATATATATTAATTAAAAGGGGGAAAACTATCCTTGTTATCATTTCTCAGTTCCAGTGCTCAGTGCTGTGTCCCCTGGAGCAGCCCGGCCACCGCAGCCGCCGGAAAGGCCTGCTGCAGAACGAGGGTGCCCGCAACTGCCTGTGGGTGTGCAGCTCCGACCAGAAGGCCTGCCAAGTCAGCCTGGTGGGGTTCTTGCCCCCCTCCCCCCAGGTGCTGGAGACCTTTGAGACCGCAGAGACCCGGGTGCTGTGCATGGAGTGCGTGCCTGGGTGGAGCCGGGGCGGGGCCCTGGGGATGTACCTGAACCGTAAGGAGAGCGAGAAGCGGGGAGACTACTGCTTCACCAGGCACACCGTCTGGATGGGGACGGAGTCAGGAAGGTGAGAGAAATCCTTCAAAAACATTCATTATACCCCCTGGTAAATGAAGTTTGAAGGGGGCATGTACATGTAGGAATCAGTGTATGGTTGGGCGGTAGTCGGTCGATCTGTTGCAAATTTTGCGGATCAAACTACTTCCTCAGTTTTGAACCAATGCTAATGAAATTTGGCATGGTAATGGCATGTTGGTAAAAATCTTGTAGATCGAACTACTTCCTCAGTTAAAGTTTAGAGGTCATAGCTAATTTTACATGCAAACTGGTTTCCACACAATAAATTAAAAAATATGGTTTTGGGTGTTACAGAAAACTTTTCATAGAACTGTAGAGTGTATTTTTCCTGACACGTGTATGTGGAGCCTTTCACATACATTGCACTGTAGGTCTCCTTGTATTTTAAAATCTTTATCTTTTCCTTGAACTTGTAGGGTGTGTATCTACCAGATCAACCAGTCCGATAAGAGTGCCCCTCTTGCCAGTTTCAAGACGACCCATCCTATCACATCCATCCAGTACCTCAACAACAGGGTCTTCATGGCCCTGTCTAATGGATCAGTACTTATCTATGTCAGGACAAATGGTAAGCAACATGTTCTCACTACCAACCGTAAGTGTGGTGTTTAACTCTTAACATGCCAAAGTCACAGATCGGCACCAAATAATACACGTAAAGTCCATAAAGGTTTAATTCCTCTGGCACATTGAGGTAAATGACGAAAATACTCCTTTGTTTGTAGTGATGTTGATGTAAAAAAGCTGTGTAAAAGTTGTGCTCTTCTAGCCAGACATAACAGGGGGATTATAGACCTAGGATCTATAATTTATATATTCTCCCAGGCTAGAAAAGTACAGCTTTTACACAACTTAACTGAAAAATCATGATGAATACCTCAGCAATTCTACTATGCAGCAACTCGTTTTTCATGCCTTTACTGCAACATAAACCAACAGTACAAGGTAGTAAATCCACCTCAAAACACAACTTTTTCACAACCTTTTTACAGCACTACAAGCACTACAAACAAATTGGTCTTTTTGGCACTGTAAAGCACTGCATTTAGTGTTAACTTGTACACAATACACTTAGTGTATTTTCTTTTTCATTTTCCCCCAAAACCCATTCACGCTAATCTGCAGATTTGGATGCTCTTGTCCTTGTTTTTTAATCTTCTGATGTTTTCACTTCTTTCTTTGTGATATATTTATATATCACCCCTTTGATTCTCCTTAATAACGAGATGGAAGTGATCAAAATCAAGTCTTGTGAGGGTGCGGGCCTGGAAAGATAATTCATTGATTTTCTGACAGGTATTGGGGTGTCAGACTGAGGGTGAAAAACCTCTGACCATTTCAGAAGGTGATTTTACAAATTTATAGTAAAAATAGAAAAAATTAGTTCCAATAATTTGAAACCAATTTTTGTCATGAATGTCAATGGTCATTTCTTATAGAGGGAGAATGGAAGGTGAAGGAGCCTCGTGTCTCACAGCTGGGCGAGGGCGCTGTCACGTGTTTGTTGGCCGTCCAGAATCATATGTGGTGCGGCTGTGAAAACAACGTCCATATCATTGATACTGAAAGTGAATTCAAACAGGTAGGAAGTACAGAAATGTTTATATCCTCCATTTTCACTTGTACATTATGTTTGTATTGGTGTCAATTTACTTCATCCCTTACATACGACATTATCTGTTAGCAAAACAGAGTACTGTTCTCTTTAATTGATGTTATGTAACACCAGCATGATGGTCTCGTGGTTAGTTAGAGTGTACACCTCATGATTGGAAGGTGGGTTCAAGCCCTAGCCGGGTCATACCAAAGACTTTTAAAAATGGTACCTCCTGCTCTCCTGGGGGGGTCGCTCTCCACATGGCCTGCTACGCACCCGCGTCCAGAAAAAGCGTCGCAAAGGGTCCCTTTTCCAGCCCTCGGGCGTCGTCGACGTCTTTTGGAAAAAGGTGTAGCTTTTTCAGCACTGTTTGCTGGCAATCGCCACTTAGGGTAGCCTTTTCTCACATGTCACGCCATTTAGGGTTACTAATTTGGTTACGTAAATTACGCCATTTACATGTAGGGGTGCAATTTTTTTGTGGATCTAATAACATCTCCAAAATGAACATTTGATAATTAGGAGAATTATTTATGAATTGTTAAGTGAACCTCTTCGGGTTGTGCAATGTACAATAATGTTTTAGATGAGAATGACACTTGGGTGGGGTATCATATTAGTTGATTTCAATGTTTACGCCACTTAGGGTATCACATTAGTGGATTCCCTGTTCACGCCACTTAGGGTATCAGAATAAGTGGACTTCCTGGGAGTCACGCCACTTTGGTACCTTTTCTGATGTGTTACGCCATTTAGGGTTGCAAATTTGGTTATATAGGTTACGCCGTTTAGGGTGCATTTCTGAGGTTGTTGGACACGGGTGGGAGACAGGCCGTGTGGAGAGCGACCCCCCGGGCCTGCTCTTTAGCCAGATGCTTGGCATTCTAGAAACAGGGAAGGGTAATAATGACATTTATGTTATGCGGGGCTCGCTATTTGAGAAGTCTATTTGACTGAAGTTGCTACCCTGGATAAATAAGATATATTTTTTATTATTATTATTATTGCATGTATTTAATGATTAAATACTGAAAAAGCACATCTAAAGATAACAAATATACATGTACATGGTTCCTACAGTTAGTCACACAAGCATTTCATATCATTTTTATTGCTATTGTGCAACACAGCTCAAATATGCATACTTCAAAGACTGGGTGGATTTACTCACAGCCCTTGTTTAAAACATAAGAAAAGCCCTTGCTAAATTTGTTTTTTCTTGAATTGAAACATTGCCTTATTGGAATATAATGAATAGTGTTTCTTTCAAAAAAATGGGTAATTACACATCATTTGGAGAAAGAGAGAATTCTGCAAAATTTCCTTGTTTTCATTTTTTCAGCAAAAAGGAAAAGGGTTTTTAGCATGTTTTGTGATGAACTCAAGGATAAAATAATTTGCAAAATGTACATTTAACTTTTAACGTGCCAACATCACAAATATGCACCACGCAAGACACATGATGTCAATATAGCAGTAATTTCCGTGGCACGTTAAGAGTTAACATTAAACATTAAACTGATTTGTGTGCATTTGGTGTTTTCATTAATACGTGGCTACAGACAAGCTTTGAGGCCCACAATGACGAGAGGAACAACGTCCGTCAGATGGTGGTTGCCGGGGTGGGGGTCTGGATCTCCTTCACGGCGTCAGATAGCATCAGGCTGTTCCACACAGAAACCATGCAGCTCCTACAGGACATCAGTGTTGGTAGCCCCATCGGACGCATGATAGCAAGTAGGTGTACTGGGGCCTGAATGTTTGGGGTTCACATCTTATAAAACAAGATTTTGATGATTATCACTATTGCTGTATCAAAAAGGTGGACCGACCTTTACCGACCTTGAAGATCCAAAACCATTTTAAATTTATAGGTTCCAGCTAAGCATTTTGTGTCATTTTGCTGCAGAAATATGGTTTCATTTGTCTAAATTTTTGCAAACAATTGATGACAACAGTTACGTAATTCCATTGTTATCCAAATATTTGACCAGTAAGCAATGGTTGTGAAGCAAAAATAGTATTTTACATGTACATTTAATGCTAGCATGTTGGCATGGTTATTTCAGGGAATAAAAATTTTTCTTTCAGACAAATTCAGAGAAAGAGGTTGAATTAGTGATTTTAATTTAACCGAACCAGACCGGTTTTCATAATAGCTTAACCGGTTTTGGAAATAACTGAAATGATACAGCTGTAATTATGACCATGCTTATTTGTTGTGAATGTGTTATAGTAACATATCATCATTATTTGGCATAAATATTTAACCCGTTGCCTACGAGAACCGGGTGGGCCCTGTACAAAGTCTATGGGGATTTTTTAATCTCGTGGTGAACGGGTTAACTTTGAAGTATCCTTCATGATAGCAAGTACATGCAGGTGGACTCATTCTGAAGTTGCAGGGTTCAAATGTCACAGAGCAAGATTTTGAATATTTTTACTTTGCCCTTTTGTTAAGTGTATGTGTACATGTATTAGAATATTATTAATTATCAATCACATTTGAAATTTGAGTATTTTGCATGAAGCAAGTAGGTATACTGGGGTCTGAAGGTTCAGCGTTCAAATCTCATGGAGGAAAATTTTGAAGATTTCATTTTCTTACTATGCCATTTTCCTTCAGTACATTTTAGGAGAATATTTTTGAAGATATAAATTTGAAATTGATTATTTTGCATGATATCAAGTAGGTGGTCTCAATCTGAAGTTGCAGGGTTCAAATGTCATAGAGCAAGATTTTGAAGATTTCTTATTTTGCCATGTTGTTTAAGTGCATATGTGTATGGATATCATGATTCTTATTGTGTGTAATAAATATTGGAATTGAAGTATTTCGCATGATAGCAAGTGGGCGGACTGGGATATGAATGTTCAGGATTCAAATTTCATAAAACAAGATTTTGATGATTATCACCATGCTATTTTGGTTGTGTGTGGCACAGTTTAAAGTAGCATCATTATTTGTTGTAAATATTTAAAAAAAAATATATCCTTCATGATACCAAGTAGGTGGATTCAAATCTCACAGAGTAAGATTTTGAAGTTTTTACTAAGCCATTTTGTTGTGTATGTACTATTCCCATATTAAAATGCAAATGCAATATGCTTTGACATGGAAATCAACAAAATTGGGGATTCTGATGAAAGATTCAGCATTTTCAACCAGTACTCTTATTTATCTTTAACAAAATGTTATTATAATTGCAGGTCTGAGCCCTAAAGCCCAGTCCAGCCTTCTCCTGACCTCCCCAGTCTACGTCACCACCCTGCTGGCTTGCTACGGCTCCCTGTGGGTGGGGACCAATACCGGTATCCTGGTCAACTTCCCCCTCCCCCGACTGGAGGGGGTTCCCCTGGTCAACGGCCCCGCCATGGTGTCCTACCACACCCACAAGGGCCCCGTCCGGATGTTGTTGGCCATGGAACTGCATCGGACCAACGACAGGGTGCTGTTCTCCTCCAGGGAAGACGATGAAGAGAGTGAGTTGAATACCTCTTAAAGACACAGGCTAACATTGTGGAGCTTCAATTAAGAAATTGAAACTAGAATATCTGAGCAATATAGTACACGTAGTGCTTAAATGGACAAGTAAACATACCAGAATCCAAAAGTTTGGAAAGTTATGCTCCCACTGGCAAGATATGCATAAATAATCATTACATAAAAAAAAAAGATATGCATAAATAAGCATCACCCTTGGATTATTACTGCAATGGAGTATAAAATAGCCGAGAGTGAGAGTTTGTTGTTAGATTTTTAAAGAAATATGTAAGATACAAGTAAGCAAAAAAAATGTTTCTGTCACATATTATCTTCAATTGTTTACCCTGTGAGTTTCTGCTTTTGTTAAATATGCTA
>JZLH01S0454156.1:18601-29265 GCA_001188425.1 Eucidaris tribuloides | reverse complement strand
CAGGTTTCTCATTAAAAAAACAAAAACAAAGAAATATAAAGAGCTGGGACCAGGAAAATTACCTTGTTATGAGAGGGTTTTGTTATATCTAACCTCTTTATAACGAGGTTCCACTGTACTAGAAACAACCATTGCTTTAAAGTTATGCATAAAACTTGAATATGCCATAAATCAATCTATTTTAATGAAGGTGTATCTCTAAGTCATGGAAAAAATGGACATTACACAGGTGCTGATAGTCAGTATTCCCAATTAAATTTTAAATGCTTTTCTAGAGATATGTTTTCTTTCTGTACAACAGATACCCTTCATGTACATTAACTTTTGGCATTTTACATATCATACTATTACTTTTGTTCTGTTATAATCCAGATTCTAAACACGCAGTTTCACGAAAAGGATTAATAGTGTTGCTTGTATTAAGTTGATTTACACCTCGCTTATAAAGAGGTTAGATATTACAACCCCTTAGTAACAGGTATTTTTCTGGTCCCAGCTCTTTATATATTCTTTGTTTTGTTTTTTTAATAGAAACCTGATATAACAAGGTAATTTTCATGGGCACAAGGACTGTTGAAACAAGGTTCTACTGTAACCAGAAAAGCTTGCCCTTAATACAACATCAACTATTACAATTTGGATTCCAGTAATGAAATGTCCCAGTGTGACAAAAAGAAACAAGACTGTATAGTCTCGTTTCGTTTTGTCACACCTTGTATTCATTATAAACAGGTGTATGAAATAGCTTGTTTCTAGATGCCCAAGGAAGAAAAATCCAAAATTTGAAACATCAGTAACTGTCAAGAGCTATTTAACAATAACCCATTCTAACAATAATGATGCACTTATGCCTCAATCAATATGGTATTCAGACTTTAATACATCTGTTTTCATGGTATAACCTGATTTTCAGTTGATTGTTTTATATCTCTAAAATCTTATTCAAAATCCTATTCCTCTAATTAACTGTGGATGACAAAGAAAAGCAATGTAGCATTATTATTCAAATCAATTTACGAGCACATAGATAATAAATTACATTTACAGATTGTAAATGGCTCAAAGATAGAAGTAATGACATGTGTAGAACATTAACAAACACAATTTAAAATGGCAAATTCCCACGCGATACTAAATTTTGATTTACGTCTCTACCTCATATGAAGATGCTATGTTTCTTCATACTTCACTCAGGCAAATACTCTGTATTATATACCACCATCCATATATTCTTGTTCATTGATTGGTAAAAGTATGTTTCACGTGATTAAAATAAACACACCATTCTGTGAGTCTAAAAGCGGAGAGTACCATTTTCGAGTCCCATGAGTACATTTTCGAGTCCATAGTACATTCGAGTCCCATAATACATTTTCGAGTCCGATAGTTAACATTAATCTGGCAACGATGAGGGCGCTATATTATTTGCCCCACCCGCTGACCGCGGACTAAAATCGTGCCCTGCGACCGACTAGCCAGCTCGACAGCGGGATCGCGATGCGATTTGACCTTTTTGCGTACACTCATGGCAAGCGCTGCGCTGCCCACCACGGAACTTCCGTGCGCTGCACAGCGACTCTGGCCGACGTTGCGTCAGTGAAGGGCTGAGTTAGAGGTCAATTTAAGGCCGCACGATCCGAAAATATAAACAAACATCATAACGATAATTATCTGTTTGTCGTCGATCAAGCTCAATAAAGCTAATCAACAATGGATTCGGCTGGCACTATATAGGCCTATATTTTAGTTTAATAATTTTATGTGTTAGCATACATAGTTCTAATCATACTTTTAACAATCAATGTAACAAAAAATATATGAATGCTGTATATTAAAACAAATATATTCTGCCATTAGAGGGTTTCGTTTAAAACTATGGTTCCTCGTGACTGCAATAGTACCATTTTGCTTCGGGGCTGCGCCCCTCAGCAAAATAGTACTATTGCAGTCACCTCGGGCCCATAGTTTAACAAACCCTCTAATGCAGTATATATTTGTATATTATCTTTGAAGTAAGTTAACCATTGATTACAGGAACTGATCTGCCTGTATTATCTATGGATTTCAGAATCGTGGAGCCATCCCTTATGGAAAACACAGTGAAACTATGTGAAAATGTCCCAATTTCACATAGTCCCCACAGATATTACTATGTCATTTGGGACATCACACTGTGTCCACACTGTGTCAAAAATTATATATGTTCCATAAAGGATGGGTTTAAGAAATTTTACTTTCTCTGTGTACAGATAAATTACTTTTCATGATTCATATATTGAAAGAAATAAATAAAATAACAGTATATGAAACACATTTTTTTTCAATAAGAAAATCATTGGTGCAATTTTTGAATTATTTTGATTTGAATACACGACAAATTGGCAATGGATATGTCATTAATATTAATTCTTACGAAGAGTGATTTTGATTACTTGCGCAGTCAATTATCAACAAGATTAAAGATGCATGTCAAGAAATTTTGTGATCACTAGTCTTAATCAGACAAAAGCACCCTAGCACTAGGAAAATAACAAAACGAAATAAAAAAATATCAGAAGCTTCAAAGCCTTACAGTATTGGAAGCACATGGAAATAATAAATGCATAATAACTAATATACACAGAATCAATGAAGTCATATAACTTTCAATGTCCTTTTGAACAAAACTGCTTTCATTATTCTAATATTTAAGTGACTGGATGAGAGTATTTTCTTAAATAGGGTCAGAATTATACCTTCAACATATATTCATTTCTTTGTACAGGGTATTTATGTCTACATCCCTATCCCTACCCCTGAAAACAGGGAAAAAAAGTAACAATGCATACAAAATATATCAACCCCATAATATGATCTTGTGATGACTTTAAATGTTAAATTGCCATTATTTGTTTTGTCAAGTAAACAAAAAATAGTTAAACAATAACGACATTTACATTGTCGGGGTGGGGGGGGGGTAGTTTCCACAAGAACAGATTACTTTCCCAAACTAAGGCATTTTCCGGCAGTTAGTTAATTTCACTTTTTACTACTCATTCTAAAATTTCCATGCGTCAGTGAAAATGCAACTCTACTTGAAATAGCAACGCATACCATAATATAATTTCAAAAATATATTTACTTTTGTTTTTAAATTCAAACACAAGTCAGAACATTGATGACCTAGATACATATATATGCAGAATCACAAAATCACTCATGAATACATTAAACAAAACTTTTATGAATAAACTAAATTGCTTGGCTTACCCAAGGGCAAAGCTGGCACATAGCAAATCACAGAAGTACAAACATTCATTTTTCAAGTTATTTTGCTCATTATATTGTGACCTGATGAGATACAAAATCTAATTATTTTAATGAATACTAGAATGGTCTCTCATACTTCGTAGATACAGAAAGTAATTATTCATTACAGGGGCTTAAAAAAATATTTGTATATATCAATGTCTATATTGAATAGAATGCATCAAATTACTGGGGTTTCCACTGTTAATAAACCTATAACCATCTTTGGTGTTTTTTAAATAACACAAAGATTGTGTATAGTTTAAGTGAATGGTGACGAATTAAATGTTCTTGCATTTCCCGTTTTTTAGAGCGACCTTACCATCCATACATCAAAGAGATTTTTGAGTACACCAGAGTGGTAAACAAGGCAAAGGTATGGTGATGTATCATCTATGACAAAATCGTCTTGCCCTGAAACCATCACAAAATAATTCTTGTCTACGAGCCTGAATACTCTACATGACTTTCACACATTTTTTCTTTTCCCACATATTTCAAATTGATAAGCCGAGAAAAATTTACAATGTTTTGTGATCGCTAATCTTAACGATCGATGAAAAGGCAGTGTCCTATATCATTGTTGATTAAAGTAAAGAAATGATGGTGTAAAGGTGCCTTAACAATCATTTGTAACAGCATAATGAATGACTCAGTAAACAGCACTCTGACTGATATCAGCTATTAGAATCTACCAATGATATCCAAACTCTTCTCCACGAAAGCATCTGCTTGCAAGGAACCAAGGGAACCACACGAATTAGGACAAAGGAGACTGTTCATTGAACATGGCAACCTAGCAACTTTAAGCACATATGGTCAGCATGCAGTGGGTTAGAGAAATACGGTATGGGCTTCCCCTTCTATTCAAGTCTGTAGTACTAACAGCTACTTTAGTCTTATACATAAAGACAGTTAATTGTGATGGCAATTATTATGATAAGATGTCTGTACAATTGTACATACATATAGGAAAGAACCCTTCTCTCTACATTACACATGGTTTCAGTATGCCACGCCTACCTATCCACCCGGCTAGCTTCGTCTTAACTTTAACATGCCAAGTCGCAAATATGCGCCACACAATACATACAATAACCATAGAGCTATTATTTCCATGGCACATTAAGATAGTTAATTTGTATACCCTCACAACATTCAACTATCAAATCTCATAACATTAAACTACAGTACAATCTATTACCTACAAAATCTGTTAGTGATTTGCAAATATTCAACACACTTAGATTGCTGTCAAATGGTAGTTTAGATTTAATTTGATGCAATCTTATTAGCCATTTAAAAGGTATAAACACTACAGTAGACTCTACTCTTTTTTACCAGTGGTATAAAAGCATCACATAGAATACCACAAACCTCCACAAAAGGCATTGGGTCTATCAGCTTTATTTTACTTTGTGGACTTTAAACTACGTCAAATTAACAATAGATCTAGATAGCATGAGTTTTCAAACTCTGCATCCTCTGTTATTTCACATTTAGTTTCTTCTTTTGTTAACATTGATATATACAAATCAATAACAGACTCTTTTAGTTAACCAAGTAATCTCGCTACTATATAAATTTTTCTTTAGCATTATCGTCATGTCAATACAGTCATTATATATTTCTTTGTATAAACACAATGTGCCCTGCACTTTGATTTTATTTATCATCGTTTATTTACTTGTTTTTTGTTCTATTTTACATTACTTTCTAGAATTATTACTGTACATGTACATTTCATTGCACCTGACTTTGATATGACATTCTGTAGCAATATTTAATATTTAACAAGTATACTTTATCATCAATGTTTCATATTTCATGAAGTTTGAGTGTTGTAAACAAAAATTACTGCATTGTGGACTACTAATACCTGAAATAGTAAGTACTACTAGCTAACCTGCTTGCATATACGCGATAAGGAGTGTATGATTACATAATACTCCATCGTGTATAAATATCATTTTAATCCCATATATACCAAAATTCAAACATTGTCTACATATATACATATAGCACAAGACATACCAGAATGAGAGGATATGTTTGGCATTCAAGCAGTTTGCTGTCAGAATCCAGTGATCAACGAATTTACTTTGGAACTGTGGCAGAGGAACATATCGATCATTAAAAATCATTATTTTTTTCTTTTCTGCTGAGAATGTTACAGGTATCACACAGTTTCTTTTTTCTCACGCCATCTGCAAAAGCATATTTCCAATATGCTCTGAGCAGAAAGGCAGATAAGCCACCGCGCCATCAATGACCGACAGTTTCTTCCATAATCCTTAATGCTCTAAATGTCTTTGATAATGTCTAAAAATAAAGACCTGCAACAAAATTGTAATTCAAAATGATTATTTCGTGCTTTAAAAAGTTAAATTCTATTCAGGTAATCGACTCTCTATGCAACTTAACATTGTTGAACGTCAATTTAAACATAGAGCAATAATACACAATCTACCCACAGTTTCATCAAAATCCGATCACCGTTTTTAAGTTATCATGGTAATGACAACAACTATGGGGCCTAAGAGACGTTGACGACTTCTCAATCTCTGACAATCTAATCAGTTATTGGTGTTTTATAACACATACTTCTCACAAGTTACATTTCTAAAATCCAACAGCACTATTTTCACGTGCTGGACGATTATTCTATTTTGCTTTTCCAGTGTTTCGTCCCCCAACCGTGCCTAACATTGACATCTTCCAGCTACTGCTTTGCTAGTGTTCAAGTGGGAAAGCAGTTTCTGGAACTTGATTTCCAAGTCAGAAAGTTTCAGAACATCTTATTTAAAAAAAATTAAGAGCCATGTTGTACATGTTTGTATTTCCAGTACCTGTTATACCAACAACAACAAAAAAATGCTGCACATTGATTAGTATTGCGATCAATTTCAATGATTAAAAAAAACACAATTACGTTTGACAGCAGAAATGTGTTAAGCAATGCATCCCATTTCAATATAACAGACAGTACGACATTCTGTCTTAGACTAATTTTAGAGGCAGTGATGATTACACATTCAAGTTCACTCAAAAATTTGTCTAAAAATTGAACCGTGGATCACTGATTTCCATAATACATGATCTTACAATTTTTGCCTATAAGCCTTTTCTCGCTTACTCACTTTATGTGAATGCGATCGTAACTAAAAATGGTTAGAACTGATACGATTATGCACCCATTATCTGCCGATGGCATTTTACTGTGTGAACTATCTACACATATGCCCCGGTCCGTAAACGGAATATCAAGCAGCCCTTCATAAAAACTGCATTGTTTTACTGAAATGCACTGACAAATAGAATTGGGCAATTATGCGTATCAATGTACAAGATACAGAGTTATATTTGTAAGTTTTAACAAACACTGCCATCGATCTATCAATCATCATTGAGTAAATTGAGTCCATATTAAAATCATATGAATAAACAAATCTATGGGATTTCCAATTGATCGCGCGATAGATAATTATTAACAGTTACATACCGGATTTTCCCCAATAGATCGTACAGATATGGGTTAATGTCAATCCCAGAAATTTCTATTATGACTATTACTGCCTGATTTGCTGACATCAATCAACCCTTATGTCCTGTTGGACACGTTGATAAAGATGCACAACAATATTGTGAATTACTGTCAATTTGTATTTTTACAAGATAACTATGTGGCATGGATAGTTGGTTGAATGGGATAACCAATGCACAGTTGATTGCCATATCTTATATATTCAAAAGAATTAAATGGTTTATTGATTAGTACCTTGTTTATTTAATCTTCTTATTTCACATCCACCGATAAGAATGGACAAACAACTGTGAATGATCGCTGCAATCCATGATCAAAAATGTGGCTCAGTGCAATGTTATAACAAACTGCGGGCATAAGATTTCAAACAAGTTTGCTCGTATAATAGTTCACTTTATTAGAATGATGTTTGAAAGTACCGGATAGGCAGGTTGCAGGTTTCAAAAATTCATTGACTAATGAATTGAATGCTACATTTAATTGTTTATTTTGAAACTTGATTATATTTATTGCAGATAGCCGAAATAATGATTGGTTTAAAATCAATAAATAAGTGCTCCATAGATGTGACCTTAAAAGGTCCAAACAGTTACACGCACAGGGTTGCTAAGTTAGTGTACAACAGAATCATTACAATCCAGTTCTCTTTATCACTAAATAGCACTATGACATAATTGGATTACATTCTTGAATCCCAAATAATTTGTTAAAAGCTGCAGTGAAGAAGCTATCATGAAGTACAGATATTGGACAAAGACCACATCTGATGAGCCTGGGTATCATTATTATTTTCTAATTAAATTTCGAGACTGCCACATAAGCAGCTTGCTTCCTTGCCGGCTACATTCTCCCCACCTGACATCAGATAACCATGCCCGCTCCCACGCTGATCAACCAACGATGTGGTACTCGTCACGTTCGCCGACCACCTTCCATGTCACTAGCCGATTCACAGCGAGTGGACGAACGCTCTCTGGGGCGCGAAGCCTGGATTGTTGCCCGTTGCTACGTGCTTGGCGCCGCGCACTGCGGTCGATTCCCGCGTTCGTCGAAGCCAGTTCTTGCTCTTGTCGTTGCTTGCAGTCAGTGAAGTAGACGTCATGGGCGAACAGTGCGTTTTGACCAGGATCGGTCGTCTGATGCCGCGATTTAAGTCGTCCTGACGCGTACTGAGGTCAGACAGGGATCTAGAGTGGCCATCACCTAATGTTTGGAAGAGTCTGCAAGATTTACAAATACTAAATAGCATATTTAACAAAAGCAAAGAAACTCACAGGTTAAACAATTGAAGATTAATATGTGACAGAAACATTTTTTTTGACTTACTTTATCTTACATAATTTCTTATAAAATCTAACAACAAACTCTTCACTCTCGCTATTTTATACTCCATTGCAGTATAATCCAAGGTGATGCTTATTTATGCATATCTTTTTTTTTTTATGTACATGTATTTATTATGCGCATATCTTGCCACGTGGGAGCATAATTTCCAAAGCTTTGGTTTCTGGTATGTGTACGTCCATATTTAAGCACTACGTGTTACTATATTGCCCAGAATATTCTTAGTTTCAATTTCTATATGAACCTCCACAATTTAGCCTGTGTCTTTTAAGAGGTATTCAAACCACTCTCTCTCATCGTCATTCTCGCATGAGGAGAACAGCACCCCTGTCGTGGTCCGATGCAGTTCAATGGCCAACAACATCCGGACGGGTGCCCTGTGGTGTGTAGGGAACATGGCGTGGGCCGTTGACCAGGGAACCCCCTCCGAGTCGGGGAGGGGGAAGTTGACCAGATACCGGTATTGGTCCCACCCATCTAGGGGAGCCGTGAGGCAACAGCAGAGGTGGTGACGTAGACTGGGAAGTTAGGAGAGAGCTGGACTTGGCTTTTAGCTCAGACCTGCAATTAATAATAACATTTTGTTTAAAGAATAAATAAGATACTGGCTTGAAAATGCTGATACTTTCATCAGAGTCCCCAATTTATGTTGATTTCCATGTCAAAGCATACTTGCATTTGCATTTAATTGGTAGTACATACAGCAGACAAAATGGCTTATTAAAGAACTTCAAAATCTTACTCTTGAGATTTGAATCCACCTACTTGTATCAGTGAAGGATACTATTTTGTTTAAATATTACAACAAATAATGATGCGACTTTAAACTTCCATACACAACCAAAATAGCACATGTGATAATATCATCAAAATCTTTGTTTTATGAATTTGATCTGAACATGTTCACGTACCCAGCCGCGCTTGCTATGCATGCGAACTCTCATCGAATATTTATTACCACAGATAAGGAAACTATGATATCCATACACATAATGCCACTTAAAGACAACACGGCAAACAAAGAAGAATCTTCAAAATCTTGCCTATGACATTTGAACCCTGCAACTTCAGATTGAGTACCACCCTACTTGGATATCATGCAAAAATCAATTTCAAATTATTATTCTTCAAAAATAGTTCTTCCTAAAACGTACTGAAGGAAAGGCATAGTAAGTCAAAAAAAGATACTTCAAAAATGTTTTCCACACCATGAGGATTTGAACGCTGAACGTACAGACTCAGTATAGCCATCTTGCCTGCTCATGCAAAATACTCAAGGTTCAATGTTGAATTGAAAATATAATAAATTCATAATAAACGTTACACAGTACACTTAACGAAAAGGGCAAAGTAAAAATATTCAAAATCTGCTCTGTGGACATTTGAACTGTCAACTTCAGGAATGAGTCCACCTGCAATGTACTTGCATATCAATGAGGAATACTTCAAGTTACCCGTTCACCACGAGATTAAAAAATCCGCATGAGACTTTTGTACAGGGGCCACCGGTTCTCGTAGGCAAGCGGTTTAAATATTTAATGCAAATAATGATGATATGTTATACTATATACACAATTCACAACAAAATAAGCATGTGAAATTACACTGTATATTTCAGTTTTTCCAAAAACCGTTAAGTATTATAGAAAACCAGTCTGGTTCGGGTTAAATTAAAAATCATACATTCAACCTCTTTCTCTCAATTTGTCTGAAAGAAAAATTTGTATTCCCTGAAATAACATGCCAACATGCTAGCATTAAAATGTACATTGTAAAAGTACTATTTTGCTCACAACCATTGCTTACTGGTCAAAATTTCGCGTAACATGGAATTACGTAAACTGTTGTCATCATATCAACAGTCCTTTTGCTAAAATTTAGACAAATGAACCATATTTCCGCAGCAAAATGACATCAAAACGCCTTAGCTGGACTATAAATTTAAAATGGTTTTTGGATCTTCAGGTCGAAAGTCGGTCCACCTATTTGATACAGCAATAGTGATAATCATCAAAATTTGTTTTATAAGATTGAACCCAACCTTCAGGCCCCAGTACACCTACTTGCTATCATTGCGTCCCGATGGGGGCTACCAACAACTGAGTGTCCTGTAGGAGCTGCCGATGGGTTCTGTGGTGAACGCCTGGGATGCCTATCTGACGCTGAAGGGATCCAGACCCCCACCCGGCAAGCACAGTCTGAGCGAGCGTTGTTCCTCGTCGTATTGTGGCCTCGAAGCTTGTCTGTAGCCACGTGATCAATGAAGCACCGAAAAGCAACAGTCGAGGTTTTAGAGTGTTTTGAATGTGTAACTCGTTAACGGTGCCGTACGGGAATAGTGGCTATATGAGGCAGTCGATGGTGTCTGCGTGGTGGATGATTGGTGATGTGGCACTGTTAAAAGTTAAAGTGTACGATTGGCAATTTTTTATCCTGAGTTCATTCACAAAACATGCTAAACCTTTTCCTAAAATGTCTATAGAACTTA
>JZLH01S0454156.1:0-18576 GCA_001188425.1 Eucidaris tribuloides | reverse complement strand
TTCCACTGTACTAGAAACAACCATTGCTTTAAAGTTATGCATAAAATTTGAATATGCCATAAATCAATCTATTTTAATGAAGATGTATCTCTAAGTCATGGAAAAAATGGACATTACACAGGTGCTGATAGGCAGTAACCCCAATTAAATTTTAAATGCTTTTCTAGAGATATGTTTTCTTTCTGTACAACAGATGCACTTCATGTAACTTTTGGCATTTCACATATACTATTACTTTTGTTCTGTTATAATCCAGATTCTAACCATGCCATTTCATGAAAAGGAATAATAGTATTGCTTGTATTAAATTGATTTACATTTCTGGTGTTCTAGTACATATTTGAGAAATTCACATGTACATGGCAGAACCTATTGTTATGTGCAAGTTATGAAAGAAGTATGGCCAAAATAGTATGATCATCTTAAAGAAACACTAACTGAATATTAACTATTGAGATGAGAAACAAATACTACAAATAATGCCGTTAGATTCAGACTTTATGCACTCTGTATCAGAGTGCGTAATTGATCAATAATGATAATATTGTCATCTTTTATTTTGATTTGGTTCATAGGTTTGTATTGGTGTTTTGGGGGGCTTTTCATTCCTTTTGATAATTCAGAATCGCAAGTAATGATTGAATTAGTGTTTTCTGACACAATTGGTTTAATTGTTCTTAATAGATGGATTTTCAGAAAGCACACCAAAGGTCACAAATGCTAAGCTAAGTATCTCAATATAGAGTAATTTGCTACAATGAAAAGTGTTACACTGAGAAATTGGATGTATATAATGAAATTCTGTGCATTTCTCTAAGTAGATATTAGATCAAACAAATCAAACGTATGAAATGAATTATGAATGTTCATAGCAGATCCTCATCCCACACTGCAAAATTTAACACCCATGGTGTTGCACAATATAGATACCAGACGTAGTGTAAAATTTTAACACCATGGGTGTAATTTAAAACCAAATGAACACCAACGGTGTTAAAAATCAACTTTTTCCGTATTCATATTGTGCAACACCCTTGGTGGTAAATTTAACACCCCAGTTTTTGCAGTGCAAATGTATGTGTGAATTATCCTGAGAGGGTCTACAGATTATTGGCATTCTGAAATGATAGTAGTTGTAAGTATTTTAATACTCAGCAAGTCACGCAGCCTGCCTAGGGAAACAAGTATTACAAAGTGTCATTGCCATGGGTGATTTACAGCACATCGCTGAATTATATCACTATTGTTTGAAATATTCATTTTGTTATGCAATTGATTCCCAAATCAGATATATGTATTCCTTTTCTTGATGACAAATGGAAAGTCTAATCAGTAGAAATATTTCGTAAACATTTGTAATTAAAACCATGCAAATCAGAGAGAATTTATACAATTACTATCTTTGTTTTTAATCTCAGAAGGTTTTAGAGTATTAATGTGATCAATCACTGTCAACTAGTTTTGTGATTTGATGTGTCGGGATGTAGATACCTGTACATGTTAGTACCAGTATTTTAATGTAGTTTGAAATCAAAAGGAGTGTAAATTTCGAGAAAATCTTATTATCCATGTGTGTGCGTGTGCGTGTGTGTAAAGACGACAAAAAAGTTGCTGGCATTTATTCTGTAAATTCCGCTAGTAAAAATCATAAGAAATGTTTTATAAAAAGTACTTGTGTTATACGTGTATTTCTTTACTGAATGTGTTGTTTGTGTGACGTGGCAACATACTTGAATGTGAGTCAATGATTTACACAATAATTCTGACTATGAAACAGCTGAAATTGTGTGTGAATGATGGTTCAGACTTTTTACACATGACCATTTTGACTCATACACAGATACAGATTATTTTTATTGTCCATGTTAATTCATAGAAATTTTGTATTCATTGGCTCACAATAATTTACAAATTTGACAATAACCAAGACAATGAATTATACAGGGTGCCCAGAAAGAATGCTACTCATATGATCTTTGATTTCTTCAACATCATGAACAAAATGCCATTAATTGTTATTTCATTTGTTAGAACATTCTTGTGCCGACAAAGTGATACCATGATGATTGATTTTAAGTAATGCGTTTGGATCCTAGGGCCATTTTTCTGAGGCAATGTAATTTCCGAAATTTGTTTCGTTCTCAACTCCCGTGAACCTGGGAACACCAAAATATTCTCACGTAACAGCGTGCCATAGAATAAGCGGGGAGACAGACGACTGGAATGCCTCGCTTTGATACGGAAGACAATAGTAAGGTATGGCTTGCATTGTCATTGCACCTGGATAGTACAGCCCATTCCATTTCATTTTCATTTCATTTATTTATTTAATAACGGCCTACTCACTTCAGCCTATACAGACTGTTCTTCCGTGAGTCCGTGACTAACATAAAATTACAATATACATGTATATGATAAAAATTACAATAATACGTTAATGAGAAAAATTACAACACAACATGGCAAGTCCATAGCAAGTCGTTACGCGAGAATATTTCGGTGTTCTGATGATCGCTGAGTTGAATAAAATAACAAATTTAGGAAATTACATTGCCTCAGAAAAATGGCCCTAGAATCCAAACGCCTTAATCAAAATCAATGATCATGGTATCATTTTGTTGGAAAAGAAATAATCACCAATAACATTTTGTGGATGTTGTTGAAGAAATTAACGATCGCATGTGTAGCATTCTTTTTGGGCCACGCTGTATAACATCTACTATAAATAACATGTAATATATAAACGTATAACACATAACATACGACATATAATACATAACATAAAACAATAGAATGTATAACCTTTTAATATTTGACAACTGTTCAATGGTAATTGGAAAATCTAACAATTGTGAATAAGCATGGAAAAACAGGATTATATTATAATTTACTAATGTAATATGATGATATATAATGACTATTACCGATTGCAGTGCAAGCTTGATCCAACTATCGAAAGATACACAAAAAAGTGTTCAAAGTTTGAGATCCATACGTCTATTTGTTTTTAAAGTAACAATGATGCATCATTTGAAAATAAACCGTTAGCTCCAACTTCCTGGTGTTAGACGGTTTGAAGTGCTTACATGTACGTTAGCTTTGTACGCAAATTTTAAGTTTTTGCTAGATGATATTCCACAGAGGCGTTGATGGGTGGTGTGGGGGTGGGGGCAGTCGTCCTCCATCAAAATATTGGGGGTCGTATCATTTTGCCCTACCTCAATAATTTTTACACTCGTAAAAATAAAAATGTTATGTTTGAAAATGAACAAGGCACTAAACTCCCTTAACCATAATCCCATGGGGGAGGAGGCGGGGCATTTTGCCCCTGTCGGGTTTTTATGCCTCCGCAACGAAGTTGCCGGAAGCATTATGTTTTCGGGATGTCCGTCCGTTACCGGTTCTCGTTACCGCGATAACTTAAGCCCGGTTGATCAGATTTTAATGTAACTAGGACCAAGCATGTACCATGGGGCAACAATGAACTGATTAGATTTTGGGGTTGAAAGGTCAAAGGTTACAGGGCCTAAAACATGATCTGATTTGGGTTCGTTACTTACGATAACTTAAGAACTGCTTTTTGGATTTTGATGTTACTCGGATGAAGTATAAGGCACCAATGACCTGATTAGATTTTGGGGTTGAAAGGTCAAAGGTCAAAGGTCACAGGGCCTAAAACATGTCTGATTTGGGGTTCGTTACCACGATAACTTAAAAACGGCTCGTCGGATTTTGATGTAACTTGCGTGAAGTATGTAGTATAAGGCACCAATGAACTGATCAGATTTCAGGGTTAAAAGGTCAAAGGTTGAAGGTCACGAGACCCCATTCTTGGTGTCTTTACCACGATAACGTGAAAACGGCTTATCGGATATTGATGTAACTTGGGTGAAGTAAGTGTTATAAGGCACCAATGAAGTGTTCGGATTTGGGGGTTGAAAGGTTGAAGGTCAAAGGTCACGAGGCTCCATACTTAGTGACTTTACCACAGTTCTTGAGAACGTCGGATATTAATGTAAATTGGGTGAAGTACATGTGTGTATTATAGGGCACTGATGCATTAATGAGACTCAGAGTCGAACGGTCAAAGGTCAAAAGGCCCCGAACATTTCTACATGTATTTTGAAATTGGACGGGGGTGCGGAGGCATACCCCATCAGCTGCGCGCAGCCGATTTGCTCTAGTTTTTTTCGACGTGCATCTAGACCGCTTAGAATTTTACGTTCAAACTTCGTGACTATTTTTTCTCTCAAGTCTCCCGCTTGTTTTGATATATAATTCACCCCGATTGGACATGTATAATTGATTCTAGAGGTCGATTGCTCAACCGTTACAAAAAACTGCCATTATGTACAGGTCTCTATGTAATTCATATAATATATAAGCCCCAAATCTATCCTGATTGTTACAATGAATTTTTCTTTGTTATTGCTTTAATTCATATACTTCACAGATAAATTCTATGAAAACAAAATAAAACAACACAACACAAACATCCAATAAAACAAGTACGCAAACAATGAAATACACAAGTAATACGGAAATATCCTGATTTTCGAACATGATTTATGCAAATAAATGATATATTTTGTCACCATAAAAACATGGATATGATAAATTACATCATTTGAAAATATTTTTACAGAAAACCTAAAGAAATCCCGTAATTTATCTTAAATTTAGACGAAAATCCCAGTTTTCCCTCAAATTCGTCAACAATTCGCATATTCAAAATTTAAAGTAGTTATAAAATGAAATGATTTTCAAATTCTTATTTTACTTGACTTTTTTTTAACGTATGTGCCAGTTTTCAAGTCAATCGGTCCATTTGTTGGCGGTTTTTTTTTGGGGGGGGGGGTGGGCTAAAATCCCCCATGGCATCAAGTCACCAAAATAGCGCAATGGGATTAGGGTTCACATTTGAGGCTTGGGCTACTTCTACTACATGGAAGTACAGATTTATTGAAGTAGACAGTTGACTGAACACGAGTTGCAATGGAAATACGATTTCTACATTTAATTATGAGAGTACATTAGCAGCTCCATCATTGAAGGGGTGGAAAGATGTGTAAATTACCGTGGTCCATGACATTACATACCCTGTACTGATGATTAAAAGCATTTTGCCCTTGATGGTAATGGCAGAGCAATTTGTTTTCATTATCAACTTGATATATATATAAATAATTCTATCATAATAGTATCTTCATTGCTACGAAATTCGAAGAAAAGGAAATGCCATTTCGCGTTTGAAAGCAGAGACACAACAGTTAATTCAATTTTCACTGTTGGCACATCATCAACTTTTACTGGCCCCTAAATTATTTTAAAGCCCCAGGCTAACAATAACCACAGTTAAAAAAAACATGAGCTACATTATCCTTAATGCTCCAAGTGTCTTTGATAAGGTCTAAAAATTAAACCCTGAAAAAGATTATATTTCAAAATAAGTGAAATCTAAATTTAGTATGAGTAGGCCCTACTCAGGTTGACCGAAATCACCATGTCCATTCATAGATTTACTGTGTAGCCTATAGATCTAGGCTATGTTATACTCCATCGCAGTGGAAATTCATGGGTGACGTTCGTTTATGCATATCTTGCCAGTGGCAGCATAACTTTCCAAACTTTTGTATTTGTCCATTTAAGAGTTTGTATGCCAAAATGATTAGCGTATACACGTAGACAGGTTATCAAAATCACAGTAGTGATGGCGATAGCTTTATTATATTGAAGGCGCTACACAATAAAAACAACTCCAAAATATGAAATGTCAACGACAATAATGTCATGATAAACGTAATCAAGTTTGGGAAGAAATATGGCAAACAAAACCGTGATGGGCTTCACTATTTTAGATTGACAGATTGCTTCAGATGGTACTGTAAGTATGTGATTTCATCAAATTTGCTTTAGCAACACATCACTCACATAACACTAAAATCACATACCGTATAATGTCAAACAAAATTAATGTAATAACGGCCATACATTCAATAAAGGAAAACGTGACAATCATTATAACAGAACGTCGAGTCACATGGCAACCATCTTCGCGGGCAACTGATCGCATTTTACGATGATTTTAACTTAATTTGGCTTAAGAAATGTTAAGTCAAATGTATTACATTAGCAGTGCATCACCTTTGCAGACATACCTCACCAGGAAATTCACCATTCCTCGGAAAATGAAATCAAAGGAGCAAGTTTATTTTTTGTCCTTTTGTGTCGTCAATCAGTTGTATGTGCGCGATATGGATGGTAAAAAGGCTTGCTCAGAAGAGACGAATATATTTGGGAGGAAATGAGACGGGCAAAATCTTTATGATGAGTGAGACTTCACAAAGGCATGAATAATATTTCAAGATGTATCAATTACCACAGCAGTTTTTCTTTGAAACTTCTGAAGAGTAACTGATTAAAAAAACGACAAGGAAATCGAAATAATCTGAATAAGTTTTGCTAATAGATGAGCAATATTGGTACTTAATAGAAAGATTGCCTACTGCCTGGGGTTGAGAATTCAAAAGTAGGGAAGCTGTACTTGTTGTAACAAGTGTGTCAATATGAAATCAATTTTAAAAGATAATTGTGGCTAATTCGCGTTATCAATTATTTTTTGGTTACATTGAAAATAACGAAGTCATTACATTTGCGGGTACGGTTTCTTTTAGTATTGTTATGTGGGTCAATTTATTAAATTCGTGGGTTTAACATCCTAATTTGAATTCATACAGGTTTACCGATTCGTCATGTATTATAATAGTTTTAAAACAGTTTAAGATAGTTGAAACCATGTTTTAGGCATATACATGTATTTTCATTTTGATAATATTATATTCTTTATCAGCTTATTCTGCAAGTATCCAGTCCGAGAAACAAATGTTCAAGTTAACACCACTGTATTATTTACATGATACCTTTGACGTATACCAGTAAAGTAAAGTAAGTCTTTATGCGAGACCGTCACGCATTGGTATGGGAATGGGTTCCGAAAAATTGGTTCATTTTATACCTTTATGATAATATTATATTATCATAGTGACAGGGCTAATGAGAGCAGTTATACAGTATAATGAGGAATGCACACAAGTCATTTCACGAGCACAGACGCGATTGTAATATTATTGTCAATTCATCATCATTCATTTAAATAACAAGAACACAGAAAGAAACACGAAATAAAAAAAGAACAAACAAACAACAGAGTGAACAATAATTATGTTTAATAAAGGACATTTTAGGAAAAAAATCACAAAACAAACGAATTTCTGATACCCCTTCCCAAATTTTGATAATGAACCTGGACCAATTCTCTCCATACAATTCAACTCATAATAATAGAAACAAATAACTTATATTGAGAAAATATATCGATCGAATCTTTGTTCCATGATCATTACACACTATCTTTAATAAAACTGTTGTGAATTAATAAAACACTTTTAACACTCAATTATTTGGTCTGTCTAGTAAAGGGTAATATCAATAATTTAGAATGTTTGAGGTTACAAAGCTGTATAAGAAATGACGAGGCATATAATTAATTTTGCACAATTCATGGTGATTAGAAAATGGGAGGTTTACTATGTATTTAAATGATGACTAATTTATCTTAAGAGTAATTAAAATACACTGTTGGGATTACTTGGCATAAAACACAACGACGGAACGATCAGAGAAAGTAATGCATGGGCAAACAAAAAAATATGCACATTAGGGAAATGAGCAGGCCGTTTAAAAACGCACGGTTTCTAACAAAGTACAAATACATAAGTTTTTTTGTATTTTTGCAAAAGTACTGCAAATTTGAATACACACTTCGGAAAACACGAATTTATAAGTGAAAATTAGATTTGAATTCATCAAAGTGTTTAAAATTGAATCACTACAACTTAACATTTTAAAACTCGAATAATCCTTACATGTCCATTTTTCTAATCTGAGTGTTTCATACATAATCTAATAGGAGAAGGAAATGTGTAGGCTCATGTGTATTGAATTTTATTTTTGGTTTTTATAATGTGCGTGTTAAGTATGTTCAAATTAAAGAACTGTAAACATGTTCAGTGTATTATGTTAATAATTCTTCTTTAATTCTTAATCACAAGGTCTACGAAGTTGCCCACCACGCCTCGGTAAAAAGCGAGAAAAAAAAACGAGCAAACGTTTTTGATAATGCTCACCTGTTTAATATAAAACACATTTAAGATTTTGTTTAACACTTTACACGCTGAAATTTATTCTGAGGGGACATTAATGACATTGTTCTTTTCATACTTATTAATTTAAGTTTTAATTATTGCTGTATTGAAAATGAAAATTATTTTTATGTGCCTAGTGTACAAAGGTAAAGGAGAAAAAGATATTACGATTGTTCACAGCTGCAACATTTACGCCGGGATTAACGCTCATGTCCCCACCCCCCCCCCTCCTCCTCCTCCGGGCTTCATGTGCAAACCGTATACCATAAGCGGCGGCGAAACGTGAAAGGTTATAATGGTGAGGGTCTTGATATTTAATTTCTAGCCTGACACTTGTTTCTCTCATTAGAAGGAATGACTTCCGCTGACCCCATCAATGCCAATTTAAAGGGGAATAAACCAAGGCAGCTTTCTGAAATCAGAGAAAAGAGGTAAAATAGTGAAAGTTCGAGCAAATTTGGTTGAACGGTTGAAAGGTTATGATTGTTCGTAGTTTATCTAATCCTTGTTATGGAGGATCCTTAAATTAGCAACTCTACCCATTTTTAGATGAAAGTGTGTAGAACTTCTCATCGGATTTGTACACAAATGTTTACGAATTTGCATTTTTCTGAAGACTTGTCAGTTGAGAAAGTAACTTAATTCTTTGAAGACAGATTGCAATCATTTTCGCCAGGACATACTTGCACAAACAAGAGCACATCGGATATTTGATTAAAATGAGAATTCGTGGAAAATTGTGTACAAACCAGTGGAGAGTTCTCCACACTTTCATCTAAGAAGTTTGTAGAGTTGTCAATTTAAGAATCCCCCATAAGAAGGATTAAATAAATTTTAAACAATCATAAATCTTTAAAGCCACAGGCTAACACTGGCCATAGTTTACTTTATCTTCCACGCTCTAAGTGTCTTTGGTAAGGTCTAAAAATGAAGCCCTGAAAAAATTGTACTCCAAAGTGATGATTTAGTGCTTTAAACGAATGAAAATCTGCAAGCACTCAAGTTGACCAGATTCACCTGCCCATTTCCCCCCATAGACTTACTGTGTGTAGATCTGACTAATAATAATCGGGTGGAGTACTAATTGCTTATTTATGCATACCATGCCAGGGGCTGCATAACTTTCCAAACTTTAGTATTCTACGGTGTTTATTTGTTCATTTGAACACTATGTAGCTCGCATATCACAGTTTGACAACTTTTTAACTTGAAGCTCCACAATGTTATCCTATTACTTTAACCGTTCAACCAAATTGTTCAAACTTTCACTGACTTCCCTCTTTTAATGTTATGTGTTTTCTGAAAGCAGGAAGATGTCTGGGTTTCATAATGCCAAAAAATGGCAATGGCAAATTATGGTTTTGTCATGAATCTTTTGCGCGTCAATGTGAACAAAAAATTACATCAAGCAGGACGGAAAACCTCGTATTTCAATCAACATTTTCTTCGTTTGCAATCACCATGCCATGAATGATGAAAGCGAACAATATGTATTTTTAGAGCCTGTTACTAGGCAAGCATTGGCAATCATGCCCTAAATAGGTAACGAACCCAAATTTGTCCATGCACATGTGTGTGTGTATGTGTTTGTTTGTGCGTGTGTCTATGTTTGTGTGTGGGTGTGTTTGCATGTGTGTGTGTATGTGTGTGTGTGGGTGTGTGTGTGTGTGTGTGTGTGTGTGTGTGTGTGTGTGTGTGTGTGTGTGTGTGTGTGTGTGTGTGTGTGTGTGTGTGTGTGTGTGTGTGTGTGTGTGTGTGTGTGTGTAGTACGTGTAACGTAACTTTTGAATAAAAAGATAATTTCCGGGAGGGGGGGGGGGGAATATTGTTAACCACGGATGAATTAGGAAAAGGATATAATACCTGAGTATCTAATTTCGCTAAAATTTCGCTAAAGTTTTATCAAAATATCCGGAACATCAAAAGTTACTAAGCGACATCGTTTTACTTTTAATATAAAAAGGAGACGTACGCAAAGCTGTCTTAAAATGTTAAACAAGTGGTAATTGCGTACAGTGCAACCTTCATCTCTCTCGATCAATACATGTATTACATACCCTTTAATGTTTCCGGAGTGGTTTTCTTTGGAATATAGAAATCCTGATTATACATGTACTGTGCGCATGCGTTGTTCAGCAGACAACGAAGCCGCCAATATAAGAGACGCCATAAGCGTGGGTAGTTTCAACGTGAGCACGAGATTTTCTTGATAGAAATACACTGCTAAACATTCCATTATACGCCAGCAAATTACATGTATGTCTTCGCCAATGTACATCTGTGTTAGAGGCGAACACTCGAAGTGGAGATATCACTAACACTTGTTAATAATCCATCAAATTAATATAATTTTGTAGACGAACTTTCTCCGACTCCGACAACACTTCAACATTTTCTATTGTTTTCCTTCGTTTGTGACACTTACGTTTATGCCTGGAGATTATTTTCTGTTGTTTTCGCACGAACTATCTCTCACAGAGGTTCGAATATATCTGTTTCTGATTGGACGCCATTTCCAGTAAGTACAATTTCTTTCATAATTTACCTATATAATTTATTTTGAAAAAAAAAATGATAGGAATCACAAACAAAACGTGCTCGAGCTAATTTATGTTACAGAATAGATTTGTATTTTGACGATTGTCAAGCAATCTTTGCAATACATTTCTATTGGACCAAATACTTTCATTACTTACATGTACTTATTTATTTGAAAAAAAAAGTTGATAGGAATCACAAACAAAACGTTTTCAAACTAATTTATGTTACAGAATAGATTTGCACTTTGAGTAGAAAATGGCACTCCAAGATTGAAGCTGAAATGTTCACACATGTTTACGATGTCTGTTGCATGTACAGAGTAGGCCTATTCGTTTCGCTAGTCATGTTTTTATTAATATTTGTTTTAGATTGGTACAAACCCGGTATACATTATAACAAAGCATGAACAGTAGGATTGGTCCAGCCTTTATGAACATGAACTGTAAAAACTACTCATTAAAAATAGATATATGCAAATGAACAGGTCTATAAATTATTAAAAGTATGTAGCAAACATTGTTTAAAAAGTCGGGTCAAGTATGCCGAATTGAAATAATACCCTGGTCAACGATTTTATTCTTCATTTACCCATCGAACTGTATTTGTTTATTTTTAATTTTTGATTAAGTTATACAAGATACATTAAAGATTCTCCCCATGATTTGCACACCCCAAAATGAACTAATCGACAAAATAAGCTAAAATAATTTAGAATGTATAAAGTTTCACATAAATCATCATCTCTCGCAAGAGGGTATACACTACAAAAACTGGGGTGTTAAATTTAACTGCAAGGATGTTGCACAATATGAAAACCGGAAAAGTGTTAATTTTTCAACATGCATGGTGTTAAAGCCAGTGCGCTTGGTGTTTGAAATAATTCGTTTGGTGTTAAAATAACACCCGTGGTGTTAAATTTTACACCATGTCTGGCATCAATATTGTGCAACACCATGGGTGTTAGGGTGTTAAGTTTAACACCCCAGTTTTTGCAGTGTAGGGGCTGAATAGTCAGGTTTCGTGAAAATAAGCGCTGACAAAATTCAAACAGAGTGCACCGACGTAACATTGCTCACTGAAATTGAATTTTCTCCAGCCGTTAAACTATTCTGACTGCCAGAATGATCTAGTGAAAACTGAATTCCTGCTGATCAAAGCTTACAAGGTCAAAAACTCACAACCGTGCAGATGGACGAAAGTCAAAAAATCGTTGCTATATGGTTGGACCCTGTACCAATTTCAAAATTAGTAGGTAAAAGCTTCATCCGGTGTCTGAAACCTAGACTACTGTTACAAATACAACTTGAGAGCAAGGTATACGGCCCAGTTTCAAATGATTTCTCGCTTATATTTCAAAAGTTCACACCGTATGAATTCCAAATGTTGAACAGTGTATTTTTATGTACCTGTCTATAGTTGGATCAAATCTGCGTAAAATTTGTTAAGTGTGCAAATAAAAAATCAGCCTTTAAGATACTCTATCCAATTTTCTGGATTTGCTAAGGTTCTATGAGTAACAGTTACCATAATAAAGACCCCAGCTGTAGCCTTTCCCGTTCTAGGTATTCAGCAGGTATTCAATTTTCATCAGATGATATTATGAACACGAAGAATTATGATCTACCAGCTACATTTTGGCCTAATGTAACAGTACTTTAGAGTAAAAATCTAATTTAAACAGCGTTTAAATTGATTGATCTTTTAGCCCAAAGCTATACAGACAATAGATGAAGATTTATGTCGATATCTGTAGAGACTAAACACACTTTTACAAAATACACTATGATCACTTTTGGCTCATTTTGCTTGATAAGCTCATTTTAGGGTGTGCGAAGTCAAGAACACATTTTTAACGTATCTGTCATAATTTTCAAAGGTGCTTTTCTGGGCAGTAAGTTGCCGTAAGTATATGGTACATTTGAAAAGTAAGATAAAGAAAGGGTCTTTCATGCATGTACTTCAAAATTATTTTGATTTTGAGACACGGATAAAACGGCGATTGATTAGAAGATCCATCCTTGATATACAGTAAGCGATATGATACGATATTTCATATACGGATCGATTGAGTATATTGAGTCACTTTTTGCGACTTGCAAACCAGATCGTTTGCATTAACTATCCCCAACTGATTATCCATCTTACAAGTTACTTACTGTATGTGCTTTTAGTAGACTTTCATAAATTTTAGGTGATGCAATTTCCAACATTTTCGCTTTGTTTCGTGCTTTCTGGGTGAAACTTGTCTTATTGGTATTGGGTGATGCGTTTGTTTTATACTTGTGGACATTAATTTTCACATTTCCTGTTACCCCGCCCAGTTATATACCCAATAGTTTGTCCACTCTTAGGACAAAAACAAATTGCCCTAAATTTGGTACTTTACTGTACCATATGCAATATTATCCAAATGAAGCTTACCTATTGCACAGAGAAACCTGTATGCATACAGTGCTTGTTTTTAACTAACCTGAAGGAAAAATATTTCGTTACCTATACTATTGTTGGGTTTTAAAGCTCCCATTATTGTTAGATTTTTATAGACGAAAGGTGGCCAACATTATACTCACCACAATTAACCAATATCATAATAATGATACCACAGTTACATGTTTACTTAAGATAACAAATGTGCACTAACTGTTGACTGCAAGTGATGCGTATTAATTCAATAGCCTGGCTATTATTGGGATGTGGGAGGAAAGATGGAGCTGGGTGTAATTGGACTTGGTACACAGACAGCATGGAGGTGACTGTTCGCAGAAGATCGAGTTATGCGATGAGTGTTAATCAGGACGAGGATTTGAGCTATCTCTGTGGATGCGTTTCATGATATAATGTCCGTAAAAAGTACACAGGGATGCAACTTCCTGTGTTCAAGTGGGAGAATTCCTGATATAAGTGGATTATTAGTATTCAATAATCGGAGAGCTTTCCTCAATAGCCTCGACACGGGTTTCAAATCACAGTTTTTCGCAAGTGTGGGCGTTATCAAACGTCTAAAATTACTAAATACAATTATTCCGTTATAAGCCGATCGTATTCTGATAGAATTCTATTCTCGCAGTAATGTGGAAACTTTCTTTTCAGCGATTTATTCTGCCAGTGTCACGCTGTATAGCAATTGAGTATCAAAATGTTTTATGCGATTTTCTATAGTACAGACGTAGAGGACCAGTGTGTGTTTGTTAGGTGAAATGTTCTATATTTTAAAACGTGTGTATAAAATTAATGAAAAAAAAATAGTTATAAAATCGTTTTACAAAAACGTTACTTGCGAATGTTGTATATGTTTCTTGTGATCTTCGCTCAATTCAACGAATCATTCACGTTTTTTTCTTTTATGAACCAAAACCATTTAGTAAGTCAAAGTAAAATCAACATATTCTACTGGGGTATCACTTCACTGAGAGGTCGAGAGAAATTAAATATTGCATTATCCATGAAGTCTTTTTCCATACACTATGTCCAGAATACATGTTACAAGATATTGCATCGATGTGTATAGTAAAGCCATCTCCTTTCCATGCCCCCGAATATTGTGAGTTTTTAAAGTATCATGTGTATACTTCATGTGACATGTGTTTTAACAGAAGCTGTTAAAATTAACGAAAAATACCACACTTTTGCTTAAGTGGCTTTCCCAACAAAAATGGCAACGATTTTGCTGCTCTTTACACCCATGCTCATAAGTTGCCATTTTTCCGTGAACGATACATCTGGGATTAATATTTGCTCACTCCAGGTAAAACAATTATAATCCAAGTATTTCAGGAATGCTGAGCAATTTGTAGCGTCCGACTCGCGAAACCTGTGTTTATAAATGGCGGTATTCAGAGTTGTTGTTGAGTCACGTGGTGGTTACGCGCGGTATTAGACTTGTAGCAGACAATTCTGATGTTAATTGAATGATAAGTGACATTAGATAAAAATTTATCAGTTTTTTGTATTGTGTTTTTAATTACTTTAATTTGATACTTTTTTCATGATTTTTTGTGGATTAAAAAAAAATATATATTTGTTATTGCGCTCAAACGTATTTTGGTTTTTACTTTAGTCATCTCATGAAATCCAAAAATTGCTTCACATACTGCGTTTTTGACTAAACACTTGTCTTGAAAATTTTGGACGATATAGGAGAAAGAACTTAAGTATCAACAAAATATTCCATAATTATGAGCATGAGTGTACGTTTTTGTGTTATATACACACATGTTTTAGTCCTTAGCATGTCGGAATCAAGTCATCGCAATACCAAATATGCAGTCGTATACTTATCGTTCAGGTGCATGTTAACAGCGATAGACACGAGAAATGGGAGATCATCAAAGACATGGCGGCAAATCGTTTTAAAACAGTGGGGGGGACACAATTTCTGGAACCGGAATATCTTCGTTCATTTGGGGGGCATGGCCCCTGGTTGGCGCGCCTGTGGGTCCACGAGGGAAAGTCCGGCGGGGTCAGGGGCGTGCCACCGTGAGCTGACAATCTACTGTTTAAGGACCTATGTTTGAACCTCTGCGACATTTTTTTTTCTTTTTTATGTAATGGCAGTCAACAATAATTAAAAACCACTCCGTCTCACCAAATTAAGCATTGCTGCCAGGTCCAAAATTTGCAGCAAACGCTGCTCGGGGGGGGGGGAAGGCGATCGCCCCTTCACAATGAAAATATTGGGACAACAATATCGATCTTCCCCCTCCCCCCCAATTTTAGACACTTGAAAAATTCATTAATTGCGAATATATGTGTTAAGAAGACATACAATATTTGTCAACTGTTTATTGCGCGCCTTTGCGCCGAAAAACTCTTGTATTACAATTTGGCGCGCCAAGAACACGCCGAAATTCAGGACAATTTTCGGCTTTGTTTCCTCCCCCCCTCAATCCAAAACAAGATGGCGCCTGGAGCCAGCGAGCAAATCCATTTCAAAGTTGGGGTGGGACATCACATAATTATTCGGCACCTGGAATACAAGGCGTAGCTGGGGGGGATGCACCCCCCCCCGCAGACCATAGAGTTCCACCCTTTGCCAAGAAAACGAAATTTGCCACCACTTTTTCTGCTTTCACGTATTTACTAACTTTATTCCACTCGTGTCAAGATGTGCCACCTCCCCATTGTCAATTTAGTTATGTTGCACCCTCCCTGCCAAACAGACCTACCCCTAATCATTGCTTAATTTCGGTGTCCAGGGCCCGCCGTAGGGCCCCTGGTAGGTCCCGGCAAACGGCGGGTTCTAGGAGCCTATTTCTGACACCTCTGATGAACATTTTTTTTTTTTTAAAATTGACAGTGCAATAGTAATTATAAAAACGCTTTAGTTTTCCAAATTAAGTAGCACTGCACTATCATGGTAGCAGGCTCATTTTAAAACATATATGATAAATCTTGTCGGATCAAGAGGTAAAGAGCCCCTTAAAGTTCATATCCAGCTCACTAGACCATTTTAAGAGGAGGTGGCCATGCCGTGGCCGTGGAATTGGATACCCCTCCACGCAGAAAACTTTGAAAAATACGCACACCAAAAAAACGTGATTCCATGCTGGTTGGAATATATTATTTTAAATCGTATACTTTATAAAGATATTAGGAATTGTAGACAGGTTTTCAAAGAGATATACCAGAAATAATTGAAAACGTAAATTAAGTAGTCATTCTTCGAGGAGGGTGATACCCCCCCCCCCCCCCACGAACTTTTAAAGATGCTATAAAAAGACTGTCCAGGTCTCACTAAATCAATATTTCACTCGTATATTTTAGCAAGATATGGTTAGGTTAGTCATTACTAGCGAGGAGCGACATTCAATTACGTGAGGGTTGGAGAGGATACTCCCTCCCAGCCAGGACTTTTGAAAATACGCATCGAAAAGACGGATTCTAGCATTAGTAAACCCATTTTTCACTGGTATCGTTTAGCATTACACTCTTAAAATGTTGGAGCAACATATCTTAACTAGTGTTTGGTTAAAATATTGATCCAACTTGTGTGCGGTATTTAACCAATACAGGTATTTCTCACCAAAGCACACATTATTGTTGAAACTACCCAAATGCAAAAGTTATCAACCGCAATTGCTTTGTGGATGGACATATGTTGCCCAACATTTTTAAGAGTGTAGGAATTGTTAGTCAATACTTCCAAGGGGCAATCAACGAGCCGTGGAAGTGTGTGAAGGAGAATATCGCTATCCAGTGATGAACCTTTGAGAAAAAAAGTTATAGGACGTTTAGTAACATACAGAATACATCATTTTAAGGTTTAATTTTAATTGAACTTGTTATAGATTTATCAGAGTTTTCAACAAGGATGTAACACGAACAATTTATGAAAATCATGTAATGGTTCTTACCGAGGAGACATATTCAACCAGAGGGAGGGTGGGAGTTTATATCCCCCAACGGCAGAAAGAACTGTTTCGAGAAATACGCATTTCGAAAAGACGGTTTCTGGCATCTGTAAATAATTATTTCTAATATTTGTCTATATTCTGATTTCCTATCATATTCACAGTGTTTGTTAGAACTACATTCCAGTTATTATAATATTTTAACGTAGAACTTTATTTGGGGGGGGGGGGGCTGGGGGAAGCTTTTATCATCGCCTGCTTGCAGATAGTATTCGTGAATGCTTTGCTGAAAAAATATGAGCGTATATTTCATACTGCAATTGCGCGCGGGAGGCGTCGCCGAAAATTTTTGATACTTCTGTTGTGCTTTTGCCCGCACCCACTAAAACAAAATGACACAATTGAAATAAATTCTTACAACGTAAATGCAAGAATATGTTTAAAAAAGTAGCGCAAAGCATACAAACCAAAACGTAAACAATAATCCATTGCATGCATAGCGATTACATTGTTATTTTGCGCGCGAGAGCCGCCCATGTGACATTTTGAGTTTTATGCCCGTGCAATAAAATATTGGGCATCCATCTTGTTTGTCCCCCTCTCCCAAAACCATGAACCAATTGAAAATTATGTTAAAATACAACGTAACCGCTACTAAATCCAAAATTTTGCGGCGCGGCTTTGCTCGAAGCCTACATCTGTAATTGCGCGCGGGAGCGCCCGAAATTTTATAACATTACCACGCTAATATAAATTATTGGCAATATAATATTGCCCCCCCCCCCCAAACAAAAAAAGAAAAGAAAAAAAAGAATGTGAACAAGTTGAAAATATGTTATAACAAACAAGTACGGCACATACAAACTGATATGAATGTTCACTTTTTTGGCGCACCTTCGCGAAAAAATTCCAATGACATGTACATGTATACTGTAAGAGATGCGCGCGGAGCGCGCCCAATATTTGATACTTCTTGCTTTTGCCCCCCCCAAACAAAAACAAAAGAAAAAAGAAAAATGGTACAACTGTGAAAAATTCCTTACAAAGTCAATGCAAAATATGTTTAAAAAACTAGGCAAGGACTACCAAAATCCAATAAGCCTATTACACATTGTTAAATTTTCGCGCTTGGGGGTTGAGTGTGCGACAAAATTAGTTGTGAGTGCGCGTGTTGCGGGGAGCGCGGGCCAAAAATTTTGACTGTTTTGTACCAGGCCAATGAAAATATTGGGACTATATGATACAAGAAAAAAATATGATTGTCCGTCTGTGAAAAAAACAACCACCAGCACTATTAAAAATTTTGATAGTCTATGCACACATGTATTCGGCGCTTGCACCGTGGTGCCGAGAAGTACTTTATCTGTTATATTGGAAATGTCTCTGCGCGGATGGGCGTTCGCGAAAATTTTGACACTTTTATATACCAGGCCACATGAAAATATTTGGACTATTGATACCGAAAAGGATAGTTATAGTGC
>JZLH01S0454123.1:0-13677 GCA_001188425.1 Eucidaris tribuloides | reverse complement strand
CACACACACACACACACACACACACACACACACACACACAACACACACACACACACACACACACACACACTCATACTACAACACACACACACACACACATCAGCAACACTATCTTTTTGAGATTAAAGTCTACTATTAACAAGAGATAACAAAAACACAATAACAGGAAATAAATTGTCATAACAGAATCAATTTATTCATAATTATCAAAATGATGACTTTGATGTTACGTTTACAATAATCAAATAAACTACTTTGTCATATATACACTGCATATTCATTGCTAGTAGTAGTTAGTAGAAATAGTAGTAGTAGAGGTAGTGTCTGTATTGCCAATGTGGTTAACAAGCTTCATTGGATCGAGGTATACCAGATGACATGTTTTAAGACTTCACGTGTCAATATTTCATACTGTGGGAGGGGGCACCACACCCTCGCGCAACCTAATCCCAACCACGTTATAAATAATATGTTACTTTTATATAACATTTAATATAATATACACTACTTTCGAGACTTTACATGACACAGAACCCTCACTCCCCCCCCCAAAAAAAATAACAATAATATAATAATAATAATAATGATAATGATAACACCATACGTGTTCCCGTGTTCTCAGAATCGAGCTGAACTAAAAAGGTTCACGCACGGCTGACTTCACATAATATCTTGCTTGGGGCACAACAATAGGTTCCAAATCATGTTCGCATGGTAATTTCTTGGTTGCTGGCTGCCAAATCCAGAATACAGGGTTAATTAATGCATTTTGGAACATTTCTGAAAACAAGCAAATTTTTTAATTGTAAATTTCTCACTGATGCATCGCTTAATTTTTACAAATGTGGTATCATATGAAAGAAGATAAAATCGGCTTTTCAATGATGTCCTTCAATGTCGAAGATTTTCTGAATTTATTCAAGCATGACAGTTTGAATTACAAATTTGCTCGTGCAAATTATCTTATGACTGTGTCTCTTGTTATTGTCTTTGCTCAGCCATGCTTGAATGAGAATATCTGTGACCGGTATCAAATTAAAGAAGAGAAAATACGTTTTCCGACCATGTGCGATTTTTTTTTCATATTTGTTGTTAAGATATAAAAATATCTTCATCAATCTCGGTTCCTTTTTTCTGGGACGCACTGTATAGGCCTATACACTTACACATTTAAATGCACGTACACTAAAATATACAGACACACACGCAAACACATTTAAATGAACATGCACAGAAATACACACAAATACAATCAGCCAGAAACGCACAGATCCAAGGGCACACACACACACACACACCGAAACATACGCACTTATACAGATTCACACACATACACGTACATAACACACAATATACATCTTACGAGAATCAGCTTCGTGCCGAATAGACGCACATATTTCGAACGTCCACGGAACAACGTTTAAAACGATTTCAGACATCTATACTTCAAACGTTTTAAACGTTTGCTAAGCGACAAAGTTTTAACGACTTTTTAAGAACGTTCATGAAAACTGTCCCGTGCGATTTTCGATCCTAAGAAAGAGCTTTTAAAGCTCTAACGGAGTTTTGAGACTCATTACATATTGAAACAAGTTTTTATTAAATGTCTTTAAAACATTTTAAAGTTTCCTTTAAAACGAAAGGTATGGACCTATTTAGCAACGTAAGAAAAGGGTTTCTGACGTTTCGTCGTATGCTGCGTTTAGAAGTGCTGTATACCGTTACAGTATTTGATCGATGTATTCTCCTTCAGATCCTGCTTCGATGTATGTATAAAGTTCAATATAAATGCAATATATCGTTGAATGCATTATAAGGTATAGTTTATAGTAGGTATAGGTATATATTTATTCGCCTATAAAACATAATATAAAAATAAAACGGCACTTATGGATGCCATAATCTAGCTCTGTCAACACGACAGTGCTGTTCTTCCATGGGTCCATAAAATTTAATACATATTAAAATAATAAGTTAGCACCATTAATAAAGTGAAACATTAACATAATAAGAAATCAACAAAATAAAGAAATAATAGACTTTTGATAATACGAATACATTCATAAAATTCAATTCGAATGAAAATTGGCCAGAACTTAAACAGCCTTAACACAAATATATTATGTTGCTTTACGAAAATGATTGAAATGAATTTGTATCTAAAAGAGTAGGCTAAAAGATAGGTGACCTCACAAATGTACACTGTTGCTCATAAAGGTTGCCGATTTTGTTTAGAGATGCATTTCTTTCTTAGTATCTCAATTAAATGCTTGAGGTAGCCACTTATTGACCAAGTGGAATCGATACAGGGGTAATGAATAGTATTGACTAAAGTAAAAGTCCATCATGTCAAAACTTCCACACGTGTCGCGGCTTTGTTTGGACTATTAGTAGCCAAGGCATTTTTTTTGCTGTCATTTTGCGTCCTTTTCTTAGGCGGAGAAATGTCTACGTTGTTAACACTCGTTTACGTGTGCTCAATCATTTTCGTCAAATGACAACATATGAGTCTCCTCACACTTATGCCAGGCCAATGCACTGTTAATGCAGTCAGAGGGTGCTTGACTTTCGCAAACAATGCGAACACAGGGCAGTCGAGTACTTGCGGATGCCCTTGGATAGCTCAGAGTTCTGTCTTCCAGAATCCTCAAAACATATCGAAGAAGAGCGAATGTGGCCAAAAGAATCTCCAGGACGACCCCGAAGAAACATCAGACGGGGGATCGGCATACTGATTAACATGTTCGCCGCAGCGAACGAAAAATGCACGCCGATTTTGTCTCTGCCGTTTTGTGGAAAACTACACCGATGGAGTGAACGTTTCACGCAAACTGTGAACAGGAGATTGCTTTGCAGCGTGGGATAGCAGGCTTAGACGAATGACCAAAGTGTCACGTTTCAACAGTCAAACACAGAGTGCTCGACTCCAATGCGGCTAGGAGGCACAGGAGATGGCAGTGGCACTGGCGAACGTCAGTCTTTACAAATGAAAGCCTTACATCCTAGACCGTCAGGATGGCAGACAGATGGTTCTGGTGATATCGTGGCCGAGCAACCTCAGAGATGGACTGGCGTCCGTGAAACACACTCAAGGAAGCGTGGAGGCCTCAGTGATGGATGGGTGGAATAACACTATGGCGGAAAACAAACGCCATTGACTGCACCGGAAAGGTGAAACGTCAACGCCGTCGTTCTACCGTGACATCCTGGAGACCCAGTGTCTTCCAGTATGCAAAAGGGTATACTGGAAATAACTTTCCAGCTCCAAGACGGACAACGCAAGACCACATATATGGGCGCTTTGGTGAGGAGAATTTCTTGAGACGCCGGGGGACGTGGCAGGCAGATGCCATGGCCTGCTTGTTCCCCTGATATGACCCATCGGAACACGCCTGGATGCCTTGGCCGAGCCATCCAATGGTAGAACATTATTCCTCAAACATTACAGAGGTAGGTCGCAGCTGACCGAAGAGTGGGACATTGCCTGCCCAGGAGAGCATCAACAACCTTGTGGACAGCATGACAGGCGTGTAGGACGCAGTATCCGTGCATAGGGGGCATACTCGAATAAGTGGACTGGAATAACATTATAAAGAATTAGTGTTTCATTTTGATACAGAAATATCAGCATATTTTTGTTTCCTGTAAAAATTGAATATAAGGTCTAACATTTCTCGAAAAATGGCATATTCTGACAAGGATTCCATCGTCTGAATGTCATTTTGCTTTAAACAGAATATACAGTTCTGTAATAAAATGATTATTATCTTATTTGCATTTTATATGTTGGAGAAAAGATTTTACAATACAAAACTTTAAAATACATCAGCTCTGTCTTACAAGAATGATTCATGTTGTTGTCAACAGTTTCCGAAAGTTACGAAAAAATATCTCAACCTTTCCATGAGCAAACAGTTACATACAGCCGAAACATCTAGCTGTTTACTAACCACGTTCACTTGTGAGTTGGAAACAGCAATGTCTAAATTAATCTCGTTAGACAAGTCTTCGCTTTTATACATAAATAAGGTAACCCGGCTCTACTACTATTTCACTTTAGTGGTAGCAAATATTCATAACATTAATCGAGTATATTTATGGGTCTAAATATTACAATGCTCAAGTTATTACCTAATAATCACTACATGAGAAGGTAAAAGACAGCGATCAAATAACAAAGTCAACAAAGCATGTTTCTTTATACACTGCCTATGTTGGAACAGCCTATTACTGCACAAACGCACAATCCGAAGACATATACAACTTCCCAAAGGAAGGCGTTCCATAATGTAAACTTTATGTATTATCAATTTTCATACGAAATACTACCGATATCGTTCAAATGTGTCGGCTACAAACATTATATTGCTCACGATGTTTAATATTGGTAGCCATGAAATACTTTAAGAATTGCTGACCAGCGCGGATACGGTGGACGAGCGCTCCAACAACGTAGTTGCTACCGAGCTGTTATAAAATCAACTCCTTGCCCACGATCAGCCAGCAGCGGTTATTGGGTTGCAATCGCTAGGATCCAGTTGATGTTAAGCAATAGTATAAATGAATAAATACCCCTTCTAGGCATCCAGCCAAATCTTGATACAGTGCCGAGATACATGCGCAGTATTGGGTTATTTGTGTAGACCGATTTATTAATTTGTCATACCCTTGTGGTCTTTCCTATCATGAAGCTAAAACTCCGTTAGCCGATCCCCGAAAATTTTGATTTCGTTGCACCCCCGGGATGGCAAAGATTTCTTGGTACCATTGTTGTGGTGGTTTGGGTCTGTTAGTCATGTGAAAAAAGGTTCATTTTCTCCACAATGTGTTAAGATGAAATTTGTTCTTTTTTCTTGAAATGTGGATCATAGTTATAAGTCATAACTCCTAAAATTATGTAAACAGAGCTGATGCATTGTGGATCTCAAGGTCATTTCAAGGTCAACCTATCATTATTACAAAATGACTTTCTTAATGGACCTGTTTTTCATGGAAAAGATAATTTTAAAGTTCTTATTAAAATCACAACAATAATTAACAGGGGTAACAAAAATCATGTGATGTTTAACCCACTTACTTGGCCATGGTAACGATCAAGCGTCAAAATTCAAAAATGTCATTTCCAAAACTGAAGATCTGTAGCTTTCCAATGGTACCAAGAAATCTTTGCCATTGCTGGGGGTGCAACGAAACTCCAAAATAAGGCCCTTTTGAGGACTTGGCTCATGGACTATAACAACTATTTGAGATATCACTCCACTCAAAATGTTTTATTAAAGGCATGTCCCAGATTCTTTTGAATTGTATTCATGTTTGTTTAGCAATTTGGTATTCTGATTCATTGTTTGATTGATGTATAGAATTGTCATTCAATCTAGAACATTATTTTCAGGGAGTTTTAGTTCCGGTTTGATGGGCAGAATAATTGAATCGAAAGTAACAATTCTTGTTACTTACCACTAGCACCGATCCAAAGGTTTGCCCTTGAAGAGGAGGATTCGGGCTGAGAGATGCGGTGAGGATACAGTAAGCGGCAGCAGAAAGTCCACCGAGTGTCGTCATAGCAACTACAAGTAGGTTATCCTTTGGCCATACACCTTCTATGATAATGGCCAGCATTATACCGATCTGTGTACAAATCGCCACCAGGTGATAAATATGCGGACCGTAGGCGGATGCAGAATAGCTTTGAAGTTGAGGAAGGGCACCGAATATGAAGGCACATGATATCGTTAACAGAACATACAACAAAATGTACTCGGCAAAGGATTTCTTCTCGTGGAGTGGATTATCGTCGATCGTAGCACTACTCGATGGTCTCACCTCACCGTTTGGAGCATCTGTGAAAGAAATTGTTTCTGATACTTCACCGTTCGTGTTAGAATAACATGAAAACCCACACAGTTGTTCAAGGATGGAAGCAGACTTGAGGTTACAGTATGGATAAACATACTCACTCTTGACGACTGGTAGGATATTCAGCAGAATAAACGAAATTTCGCAGAGCAACATCATAACGAAGGAAAATAGGAAAAAGTCGGAAGGCGGGAATCTTGGAGGCTTATTCTCTTCGACCCATACTGAACAATTTTGAATGAAAGTACCATTGGTTTGCAAAGTTGTCCCATTCTGTACACACTCTATATGGCTGAATCCCTGTCCAACTGCGACAAGGCTGGGAAGCAGGTTACTCATTCCAACACCGACAAATATCCACTTTAAGTATTTACTTTTAAATCTTGCCATAAATGGCGGAACAAGATATTTAATGTGTTGGTCATCGAGCAAATAAAAAATGTCAGTACAATAAATCCCGTACTGTGTAGGTTTTCATCCACGGACCACATGGTGTGAACGTTCCAGTAAAAGATGAGAAGAAATCCGGCGACGGATCCAAAGACCATGACTGCGTGCATGACGGGAACCTCAAACCGGAAGTCGTTGGGGAAAAAACAACTGTAGACGATGATGCAAAATGGCACGATATTGGCGACTTGCAGGATGATGATGACGTAGGAGCCGAGTGCGTAGCCTTCAGGGGCTCCAAGTTGAACCAACAATGGCAGTTCTACTAAAATGCCCACAAAACCTATCCATGCACCAGCTCCATATACAACGATCAATGAAATGACTAACAATTGCTTTAAGATTTCAAAGCAATCCATGATGTCTCCAAGTCAACTTCTTTAATGTCAATTAGAAACCCTCACTCTGCTCTCTCCGTGGAGTATAATCGGTAATCCGCATTTAATAAAGAAGGGAACAGGTTATATAAAATATTAATTGAACATGATTTAAACAAATAGAGTAATACATCCTGCAGCGAATTGATGTGTTCCTTCTGTTGCAATAGCTACATGTGTCCTTTGCATATAATTATAACCACAACGATTTTTTAGATCTATAGCGTATTTGCCATCAAGATGTTTGGTATTGCAGAAAAGTCCACGTAAAATTGAATTGAAGTGAAACGTGATTGGGGTTTTATCCCGGGGGTTTTATGCTCTAAAGCGATTTCAAGGTTAAGTACTTTCAGAACGAACCGTCTGTGTCGCATTAGATGGACATACGTTATAGTTGGTTGAGCAAGGCCAAATTGCGTGATTTCCGTAGTCCAATCAGTGGTATTTTACAAATCCCTTGTGATCGTTATTTAAATATTACAAATTATTTTGTAAATATTACAAAACCCGTAATCCGTCTGCGAGTTTTTGCGAAAATTGATTAATTATGACGGTTAAATGTCGTGACCAAATAGCAGTGTATAAAACTACCGGGGACTTTCAGCGTGTGCAAAAATGAATTACGTGGCTGGAATATCTCTCCGTCCATGGTCATACCCTTTTTCGCAAACTAGGGAGTGCCTGACAACCTATGTAGTCACAATGCTTCTGTGAATCCACAGATGTTTGAAAACTGAATAGGAATTTTGGTGAGGCATTTGAGAGCAACCATTCTATAAATAATGGAGGACTGCGTGAATGGCTTTTGTTAAATTCATTCGAAAGAATACCTTCACCAGTACATTCCGATATGAATTAATGTAGAGCCACAGGCCTTCATAAGTAACATAACTGTAAAGACCGATCTAGCGAGTAATGGTTGTGTCTTTGAGATCGCTATTGACGATTAATTCATGAGGAACTTGCCTCATTAATTAGTTGATTATCTCATCAACGCGCTAAAAAAATTGGATAACAACTGTGATTTCTTATTAGCAACCTCATCTTAATCAATTTGTAATGTTATTTTTCAATACCAACCTGGAGACCACGGAATTTTTTCCTAGAGCGTTATTTGGTCAATGTCCTATCGTCTATTACTACTTTTGCCATCTGCTATAGATGTCGAACATGTAATGTGTACGCTATTGAGGCTGCACACAGTGGCGGAGCAGATCCCACCCCCCCCCCCCGTGTTATCTTCAAACTCAAAACTATTTACCTGGCAAGTGCGCACACAATGTGAATTTATGAGATGGAGATCTTGTAAATAGTTTGCTTGCATGCAAAGAGTAACATCTCTATTCTGATTTCATAAAATAATCGATTTACTATTTTTTGTTCTTCTCCTAACGTATAGTGAAGGGGCCTATATGTTCTCCAGAAACTGAGTTTATTAAGCTCGTGTTAATTGTTCGCAACAACTATAAAAGTATTTCACTGGTTCTGACTATTCAAGAAAAACGATGTTGCCATTTTCCGTGGACCTTTAGTGACCTTGACACAAGGTTAAAGGTCAACGTAGTCATACATCGTCCAAAATAGGCTATAGCAAAATATAGCAAATTTTACATTGAATATGATGTTCATATTGTTTTTGACTAATTGGGGTTTGTCTTTGCTATATGCAAATAACCTAATTAGAGACAATAATATGAACAAATTTGCCTTTATTCAAACTAGTCCAAGCTTGAGACCACTGGACGGGCTGGACCCTTTGTAATGTTTTTTGACGGATTCTAGTCATTTTGAACGTGCTGTTTCCAAATCCGCTGGTTCCAAACTTTTTTTCCTCCGGCACTAATCTGATTTTTAAGCAGCACCCTCAATTGACTAGATTCCATCAAAACAAATCTTATACGTCCAAACAATGATTTAAACATGCAGTTTTAGCAACCATTATATCGATTTGGGGCAGCCATTAGGAATTTTTGCGTGTTTACGAAAACACTCAAGAATTTCAGTTCGGCACCCGTCGGAATTGGAATCAGCACCCTCAAATTGACTGGAATCCATCATAATACATGTAAAGTGTACGTCGAAAAAGATGACTATTATGTACGGCAATGTCACTTTAGCGGACTTTTATGTTTTTTTAATGCTCATTATTCCGATGGAAACGATTTGATTTCAATATAACACACATTTTCTAAAGACTCCAAAACGACTTACCTCGTGCTTAGTCTCCGACTGGTTTAAGATTTTTTGCCTATTTTACAAAAACGCTCAATGATTAGCATCAGGCATGCGTTCGATTTGGAATCAGCACCCTCGAATTGACTAAATCCGTCAAAAAAAAAGTTACAAAACAAGGTCCAGTGGTCTCTAGCTTGGACTAGTCTGAATAAAGGCAAATTTATGTATATCATAGTTGCGTTGTAGTCGAGTTCGGACTCGAGTCCAATATTAGTGGACCCGGACCTGACGTCGAGTCCCTATGTAAGGTGAATGGCAATGTTTTATTTAATGTGGACTGGCATTCGGAACTTGTTGACTCGACTACAACACTCATTCTGTCATATAACAAACCTATATTGTGATCAGGTGTATATCACAAATACGCAAGTCATTGAATATTATCACCCCCCCCCCCCCTCCTTATTATTAAAACCAACGTCTGCCCTCTTTTATTATTTAGAATTCTACTGGTATCATTCGGTAGTTTAATAAATGGTATTATTTTCCGTTTCTATGGTGTGCCTATAAAGCTTAATGATTCGCCTACTGGAAAAACAATAAACAATGGAATACGTGCCCTCACTTGCCATAAGTATTTTGAGTTGAAGGGTCTTTCTGTCATAATGTCCTGGGGAAGTTAATATTGGAAAATGAGAAATGATTTGTAATGAAATCAATGAATATTTTTTCTTTCTTCTCCAAGGTGGAGAGAAATTTCAATGCAGGCGCGCCTGCGGTAGAAGGGCTGGAACGCAAAATCAAACAATTTTCGCCTCCCAAGATGGATGGGGTGTTTAATTCACCCCATGCAGCATCGTAATTCAGTTTCATATTTTCCTTGAAACGGTTTTGATGGTTTGAAAAGACTTTCAATAAACAAATCATGTCAATATGTTACTCTGAAGCGGCCTCAGAAAGAAAACCACACCCAGCGAACTAGAAAGCGCCCCCTATCATCATAAGACAGCAGTAAGGAGGGTATGATCCCTAAGTAAAGATGGTGGCGTTCGCTCCACATCCAATGTAAAGAAAAGTGACTTGACAGTAAAAGTTAGGATGTTCACAATAGTAAACCGCCTTTAGAATTAAGAATGAATAAGATTCATAATTTGAACAGGCCCTGTCTAAATATCAGGCATATCCCCCTTACTGCTGTTTTATTATATTGAAAAGCACTTTCTTCTTCTTTGGGTATGGTCTTCTTTCTGCGGTCGCTTCAAAGTAACATATTGACATTTTTTGTTTGTTGCAAGTCTTCCCAAACCATCAAAATCGTTTTACGGGAAACATAAAACCGAATAATAATGATAAACACCCCGCCCTATAGGGAGGAGAAAATAGTTTCATATTATGTTCCAGTCGCTCTGCTGTGGGCACGCCTCTATTGGATAATCTCTCCGCCTTGAAGAAGAAGGAATATTCATTGGCTTCATTTCAAATCATTTATTTCACAATAACGTCACCAGGACATCATTACAGAAAGAACCCTTCAACTAAAAATACATGCGTTATGGCGTTTGTTTCAGGAGCGTCGATCCATGTTTCGGATTGGGGGGCAAAAGTGAAAAAATGTCCAAAATGTCGCCAAATTGCAATACAGAATTTTGCGCGCGAAGCGCGCCGAAAATTGATAATTTTGCATATTTAATACAATTTTGATGCCATGTTTAATGGTTTTATAGTGCTTTGCTATGCTTTTTAAACACATATTTGCATAGCATTTAACGAAGGTTTCAGTTGTTCAATTGATTGCGGGCGCGCGCGGGGCAATCACAATATGATGTTTACCCCCCCATATTTTATGGGGGCATCGCCCCCCTCCTGCCCCCCCCCCCCGGATTGACGCCTGCTGCGTTTTGTTTCCAGACTTATGGCAAGTGAGGATAGAGTGTCGTTGACTTGAAGGGTTTGAAGAAAAAAGGGCAAGGCATCACTGTATTATACAATTAGTTACCCGTGAAGCGAAATATTGACAATTATGGCTATGACAAATAAAATAATAATAATAATAACGTCTTATTTACCCAGGGTAGCCACTTCAGTCACAAAGACTGATCTACCAGCGGGCCCTGCATAACATAAATGTTATTATTACCCTTCTCTGTTCTAGAATGCCGAGCGCCTGGCTAGAAAGCAGGAGGTACCATTTTTAAAAAGTGTTTGGTATGACTCGGCCGGGGCTCGAACCCGCGACCTTCCGGACAAGAAGCGGACGCTCTACCACTGAGCCAACTCTCCCGGTAAGAGTTGACGCAACAGTAACAACTACAAACATTATTTCAGATCTTTCATTAAATTCTCTTTTCAATGGCGTTGAACCTCGGATGACAAGAGGGCAGTCGCCACCCCAATGAAAATATTTGGGGCCATTTGCCCCCCCCCCCCCATAATTTTGACAACTGGAAAAAAATCATATGCGATACAAAGATATGTTTAAAAAGCAATTGGAAAGCACTATAAACCATTAAACGAGGCATGAAAATGTTATTAAACATACGAAATTGTCAACATTTCGGTGCGCTTTGCGCGCAAAATTCTGTACTGCAATTGGCGCGCAGCGCGCCAATTTTTTTTGACTTTTCAATTTTGACCCCCCCCCCCATCCGAAATATGGATCGACGCCCCTATCTCTTTATCAATACTACACCGTTTCTCCAAACAAAACTCGCCGGTGTTGGATTATATATGTCAAAGAATTTTATGTAGATAAAACATGGAAATAATTTTCATATCAATGAAGACGATTAGTGTAGTTGACAGTTCAGTTTATTGAGATGACGCATAATGAATCACACGCTACAAGATACAACACGGAACACGCGGGGTACAAAGGTAGAGGTATTGACGATATAGACACAAAACTTGCGAAACCCGTTTCCTTGTATAATTTTGTAAACGATATAGTTATTATTATCATGTATAAGATTGCAACGCTATAGATTTGTACAATACACTATTCAAGCTATTAATGCACAACTAGTCCTCGACATCATTTAGCATTTATAAGAAAAAGCACCAACCCCGAAAATGTTTGAACGAACAAGGATTAGAAGCTACAAAATACGATAACCCGAAATTTATACCTGAAAATCTGTAATAGCATTTTAGGAGAAGGTCGCGCAATAATAATCATGGAACAACCTAGCGTTTTTTCATCCGAGATGCGCTTTCAGGAGACGTTTTCAAGCATATACTAAAATCGCACGTTTTTCACTCGAAATGTCTCACTACTGCTGTTATAAGTTTATATACGTTTTTTCGTTTTTATATACACTATGTAATTTTTCAACTTATACATTTATCATTGTATTGTTTAGCATGGAGGTGTCGTGGTGCAGTGAATTGTTTTCTCATTACCTTTTAGTTTGGCTATAGGATCGATTCTCGCCACGCGCATATTCGTCTTTCAACAAAGCGATAATTATATCCACATTGCTGCTCCGCACCTCGGATGGAGAAAGGGATCAGGTGGAAACTGGGGTATTACCAACGATATTGCAGAGCCTTTGAGTAGCAGTATTCGCCACTGAAGAGGCTACTCTAGGTAAACAAGATGTTCTTATTTATAAATATGCTTTATTATTTTCATTTTCATCTAGAAAATTTCCCATTTCACTCAGTAGGGTGATTTAAACATTTAAGTTGCACGATGTGGTACACATTACAATGGGTAAAATTATACACGTGTAAAATTCAGCTGATTGTGCCTATCCTGCAAAACCGGAGTGTTATTGTTCATTAACCAAAATAAACCCATTACTACTTCTACAAAAACGAGCCTTACGCGTAATATCTCATTCAGTCATTAAGCCAGTACAGAACCCTTATTTCACCGTTTTGAGACATTGAGAATCAATGATATACATACTTTTCAAACTGGAATACTTATGTACATATACACTTTAATCACCTCCCCCTGTTATTTCACAATGCAACATGCAATTCACATATTCACTCATATCCAACCCGTCATTCGGCTGATTATAATTTTAAAAAATCCGGAGCTTATAGGCCTACTAGCCCACAAATCAATTAGACATCATAGGCCCTACATCTGGAATTTCTTACCAGAAAATTTGAAACAATGCACATCTTTATATTAGTTTTAAAAAAAAAATCAAAAGAATGTTATCTAAATATATAGTCACGGATATCGCATAATGACTATCTTCAGGTGATGAAGCTTGTATACAGGCTTGATAATATTGTCGATGGAGATAATCAAAGAGTAGTGAAGGGGAGATTTATCACTCTGATGCAAAAGGAGATTTTTTTTTTCTTGAAAATCTATAACAACAATAAGCGGTTTTTCCTACAAAACGAACAGATTTTGCTCAAATTATTGTACAATTAACATATTGTTCGCACTGGTTTTCATGATATCCATGAAATAGATGTAAGACATTGACCAGAGGGAATATGATGACAGCGCCCACCATCGTCCCGAGCTGAAATATGGCTCCTTCCCACACCAGCAGCAAGCGGTTGTTAGGTTGTTTCCGCAAGATCCAATTGATGTTAGCAACGGTATAGCAGAAGAAACCTCCTTCTAGGATCCAAGCCAAAGACTGATGAAGGGAAGACAAAGGCAAGGAATAATTATTGCGTAAACCGTTATAGTAATTTCTTTAAAATAGTATGTTGTACTGTCTTTTGTAACTGTGAAGCAAATGATTTACAAAGTTTAAATTACATTTCACGAAAGCTTTATACAGTAATTATGCAAACTAATTCTATGACGAAGATGAAATAAAATTCTGCTGATGGACCGAACACT
>JZLH01S0454112.1:52725-62752 GCA_001188425.1 Eucidaris tribuloides | reverse complement strand
TTTTATACGCCCATTTTGCAATAGCAGTGTGTACCAATTGGGGACACAGAAATCCACTTTTCTCCAAGATCTTAGCACCTTTTGGGATCAAGCTTTGTGTTGTAGTGTCTTATAGTAAGCTTGTGTATTTGCATAGAGATCACAGGCCAGTTTCATACATTCAGAGACGTAATAAATCCTTTGTTCACGCAAATGATCTCTATTACTGCATAGATTTGTGTTTTATTGCAAAAGGACATGATAAATAGAATACATCTCGGTCACATGAAATGAAATCAAACAACGAATGTAAACTAAGTGACAACGTTTTCATGAGCAAACACGTGATGGAAGCACTGAGTGAGATAGGTTTGTGGTAAGGATATTAATTATTTTTTCACGTGACGTGAGATGTCATGAATAGAGAGAAACTCAGAACGACAATCACTCTTTCTTGCTATTACATGTAGTATTTTTTCATGTAAAGTCAATTGATTTTTGGCGGTGAAGTAAACTGATATAAGCGAGGAATCGTTTTGTAAATTATAAAGGGATTTCTAAAAATCAAACTGTCACATATCCCACCAGTAAGAGGGAAAAAGTAAATACAAATATAATATTGGTATTGAAAATAGCAAAATGTTACTCAAAGAAGTGAAAGAACTATACTTGTTAAAGGACAGTCACATTATTCGGACAAGTCAAAGATGCCTCAAGAACCAAATGAGTTGAAACATATACAAGTATAATACACTGGTTAAAGTGTATTATTTAGGCTGGAAGGATTTGCTTGGAATTTGTTTACTTGACAAGTAACAACAATTAATTTACCAGTATTACATGGATCTGTGAATTGAATTGATCCCATATAAAGCTACACAACAAATTTCACTGTCACAACATTGTCTGATAATGATTGTGTGATAAAGGGGAAATTTGTGAAATTTTCACAGCAGAAACTTTAAACAGTATACTTGATTACGGGACCATTGTCCTAAATTATACTTCCAATCCATCCATTTCTCTTTAATAGATAGATCAGGAAATTGAAGGTGCTTTTTTAATACAATCATGTACTTCTTTTAACACCGTTATGCGAATCAACAACATTTCAGATGTTTTTCAAGAAAACTGATTAACTCTCACCATAAGGTCCATGCTCTCACTAAGAATTATTCTAATCATGTGAAAATATATCATTTTCACTATGTATACTTTGAAGAATATTTACCACAGTGGGTCGTGTTTAGCAATGGAATGTAAACTTGACTTCTATAATACTCGTGAGGTCTAAATGACATTGTGTCTATAGCTTTATTGTATATAAACTTGAGTTATAGGTTATCACAATAATTTCAGGAAGACAATATGATGTCATCAATTTAGATTTTCTTAAGATATCACCGGACCCACACAATAAGTCCACGATAAAATTGATTACTGAAACTTTTTCATCAACCGCTAATATTCTTCAATGTAGATTGGCTCTATCATTGTTTTTAGCATACACGGTCAAAGAAAATGCTCGTATCAAGAGGAACTACGTTAAACTGCTTCAATTAGTTTAATCAGTGTTTTCCTTTACGGTTTTAAGTAAGAACATATTATTTTGACAGTATGCGTATCATAATCAGAAACCTTATGTATGGTGACCTTCGGAAAGACAAGCGTGCACGCACTTTCGATAGGAGAGTGCTTCTAACTATAGGTAGTGTTTTTTAATTATAGATGTTGACGTGTTCCGTGTGTTATTTACCGCAAAGATGACAAATGCGTCATGTGATCAAATCTGATTACGTCACGCATCTTAAAAATAATCAGTTTACAAATCCTCCAGATTAGGCTGACACTATAAGCATTACAAGAGTTCAAGTTGACTAGCACGTTGAGCGACGTTAATCACGAAAACTATTCCAAATAAAATACACTGTATCATCACAAATGCAACTACACGACAAACAGTGCATGGTAGTATACACTCATGCTCATAATTATGGAATATTGTAGAGACATTTTAGAAGTTGCCGTTTTTCCGTGAACAGTACATCTGGGATTAATATTTGCTCACCATACAGTGTAGGTGAAACAATTATAATCTAAGTATTTCAGGACTGCTGAAAATTTTGCAGCGTCCGACTCGATGCTAAAACCTGTGTTTCAAAATGGCGGTATTCAGAGTTGTTGATGAGTCACGTGGTGGTTACGCGCGTTATTAGACTTGTAACAGACAATTCTGATGTTAATTTAATGATAAGTGACATTAGATTAAAATTTATCATTTTTTTGTGTTGTTTATTTAATTACTTTAATTTAATACCTTTTTCACGATTTTTGTGGATTAAAAGAAATATATAATTGTTATTGCGCTCAAACGTATTTTAGTTTTTAGTTTAGTCATCTCATGAAATCCAAAATTGCTTCACATACTGCGTTTTTGTGAAATAAACACTTGTCTTGAAAATTTTGGACGATATAGGAGAAAGAACTTAAGTATCAACAAAATATTCCATGATTATGAGATATATTTCAGGGAAACTCTTTTGCTAAAAAAATACGCGCGATCGTTATAGGCGTGAATGAAGTAAAATGTGTAGAACATTATGGTCCGTATACCAATGCGATATTTCTCTGTGAATTTAATATAAATCAATATACAGTCGGTTGTCTGGCAGAAAGGCCGTAGCTTATGTTCCCGGCAGAAGGGCTTTAATATTAAATTGTCTCTAACTTATCTCTGAATCATTGGCTCTTTTCATATGAAATCAAAGCATAGTTTGATATTTTTAAGATAAGGCAATATTTCTCATAATTATAGAAAATTTACATTAAGACCCTTATGCCGGAAACATGTGCTAGGGCCCTTCTGCCGGGAACATGTGCTAGGGCCTTTCAACGAGATAATGAAAGAATCAAAGGGTGTCAGTACGAAGGGAATTTTGAGTTATTGGACAACTTTACACAGAGTCACAAATTAACTTCTTGAAGAGGCACATAATTGTGGAAAGATAAATTAAATCAAAGACTTGGGTTCACGGAAAACGGCCGGCTTCTTCTGTGTGACAGTCCATAGTGTGGAATACGTCGTACATCCGTGTATATTACATGTACTGACATTACCTCAGCGTTTGTGTCTTCAATACCCTCCTATGCCAGTATTGCAACATACGCTATAACGCATGTATTTTGAGTTGAAGGGGTCTTTCTGTACTGATGTCTTAGTGAAGTATTGGAAAATGACAAATGATTTGAAATGAAATCAATAAATAATCTTTCTCCTTTCTTCTCCAAGGCAAAGAGACAGAAGGGAGAATTAATTCTCCCTAGCATCTTAATTCGGTTTCAAATATCCCGTGAAATGGTTTTGATGGTTTGGAAATACTCCCAACAAACAAAAAATGTCAATACAGATTGAGGCGGCTTCAGAAAGAAAACCACAGCCAGCGAAGAAGAAAGCACCTCTCATTATTAGAAAACAGTTAGCAGGTGGCTAGGTGGCACAGGAGGGGGCGGGGGGTGGGGGGCTCCCCGCTATTTTTTTTCAAAGTATTGAAGAATACGGGGAATTTTAAGAATTTTTAGGGAAAATTCTGCCCCTCCCCCCAGATTTTTACTAAGCGACTTTTCGGCCTGCTGATTCGTCCGCGAATTTGGCCGTGAAATGTTTTGGCCGCGAAAATTTCCCGACGGATTTCGGCCCTCCCCCTAGGATTAATGGCGGCCTTCGCTCCACATAATTATATCCAATGTAAAGAAAAGTGACACGAGTCACATGACAGTAAATTTTAGGATATTTACAGTAGTAAATGGCCTTTAGAACTTAAGAATAAGAAAATTTTAACTTGAACAGGCCCTGTCTAAGTATGAGGTGTGTCCTTATACTGCTGTCTAATAATAATGGGAGGTACTTTCTTCTTCACTGGCTGTGGTTTTCTTAAGTCTGCAAAGAATGTACAAATGTCATGTAAATTATGACCTCATTTAGGGGTTTGATGATTGATCACGAAATGAATACAGCAACCGGTAACTTGGACATTCCAATGTACGTCCAACAAGTTTCACATGGGAAGTCGTTAAGAATCCAGAGTTTCACGCAATAATTCGGTGATAGTACAATAAAACACACCAAAAAGATACCCATATACGTGTGAAGAGCAGACACGGTATTAGTGGCAACATTTTTCCTTCCGTCGTAAAAATCTCAGTTTCGTACCCTTATTGTCCTTTCCGAGTTTGATAGTCTCCATCCCTTCTGGAACTTCGGGTAAACTTCTATTACCAGTACTTTCTCTCTCGTCCTTGTAATTCTCCCACAACACCTGAGCAATTTTATGGAACATCTCCTCCACTTTATAATCCTCTTTAGCGGAGACTTCGTAAATGCGCAATATATCGTCATAATTTGCCGCCAAAACCTCCCGAGCATGTTCAATTGTCGTCTGATCCTCCTCGTACTCGTCTGGTTCGAGATCTAGCTTATTACCAATCAGAAATAAGTATGTTCGATCGTCGTGATACCTCAAGTCGTTCCTCCAGTAAGGAATTCGCTGTAGGGATGCGGCATTCGATATATCGTACACCAAAAGGGCGGCGGTGGTCTCGCGAAAATAATTGTCCGTCAGTGAGTGCATTCGTTCCATGTTCGCTGTGTCCCACAATTCCATCTGAAAACAACAAAAAATCGATAACAATTTGATGTGACGTCCATTATGAGGAGATATCGAGTTCTATAATAAATTACCTAACAACAAAAAGTGCAATTAATTGTTCTAGTGATTATCAAAGTTCAGTATTTCTACTTGTAGAGTATTGCAGTTTACATGTGGTTGCCACATAAAAATGACTCCTAATGTTATTTGTCCGGCGGAGAAAGTGGTCAAAACCGACCAATGGTTTGGTGGATTTTGACCAATACATTGTACCTATTTTGAGCAAACTCTTATTGACCACTATACACGGTGGGATATATATCCACCAAAATATTTTTAGATTTTTGACAGATCCCTTTTCAAGAGTATACCGCCTGCCATACGCGAGCGATCCAGAATTGACATCTAACCACCATTCAGAAGTTCCATTTCTTCAAGGTTCCCTATTGTATTGCTAAAATATAAATAAGAAGGGAGTCACTTTCATGTGCACCGGTCCCTTTTATGTTGGTAAGCTGGCTTACATAAGCGTTTCACGAATATCTTAATTTCTTGTCCATTAGAAATAGCCGTTCCCTTTCATTTTATAATTTCTTGTTTGTTTATAATTCATCTTCCATCACTATAGACGTGAAAAACGTGAACTACAATTGAAGAAAATTACAGATACTTCTTATCCTATGTTAGAGGCACTAATAATGTTGTGTGAAATGGAATGGGCATCCGCATTTTCAATACTGGTACACTATAAAAAAATTCAGTTTTACATACCAGCATACCACTGACTAATACAGTGGCGTATAGCTACAGGGGGTGTGCCCCGCAGTCGTGATGTGAAAAGGGGGAAAGAAGAAGAAGGTAAAACTGGTTCGAACCGAGAGAGCAATTGTGTAAAGTACACATTGTGAAATAACTTGAAATAAATATAGATTTATCGGCATTACTCTGTATGGGTAGTCACACTCCTTCTATTCAATCATTTTGTTCTGTTTGTGTAACCAAAGAGGTATAACAGGATCATACACAAATGGAATTATACACACATGTGGCACAGATGTGCCACATTTGCTTTTGGCAGTTGGCACTTTTTTGTTTCACGAAACATCCAAATGAGGTATATTCACTCTTATCGCGAGTGATGTATGGTGAGGTGAAATTAAGAGATTTCGCCATTTAGAGAAAACAGCACTGTTGCAGGCCGTTTTATAAATCTGGATGTTTTTATATCAATTGAAGAGTGTATTTCCAACGTTGATTTGATTGCTTTGCCTTTTAATCTTTAAAATATCTTACTTACTCCGCCCACCCAAGGTTATAAAAGTACAACATTATTGGTAGGAAAGCTTGCTCGTCTGATCGGGCAAATGTAGAGTTCTATTTCTCTAATTTCCATTTTAAAAAGGCCGTCATAAGTTATAATAGGCCTACCGGTTTACTTAAACCAGAATGCACCACGCAGATTATACGACCGAGAGGGTAATTGTTCTTCTTCTCTTTCCCTAGAGGGACTTATTTTCGCTTTTGAAACCACTATAGGGCCTACATGTAGCTCGCGCTGCTCACTTCGTAGTATTGCCTGCATACTGTATATAGAACGAGGGATAATGAAGGCAATATTACAGATACACTTGTAAACATTTAACCATTTAACTATATTTCCCCTCCAAAAACCCATTACCGTATATGGCACGCGATCGCGTGCGCCAGTCTTCGTTCCTGTAAGTATTAAGTCCACTTTCAGTTTCACTGGATATTTATTTCCATATTTCCATCTTCATCAGCAACATTATGCACAATCAATTAAATCAAATTTACATACAAAAACAAGATACCTCAACGTGAGAAAAATAATGAACATAATAGATGGGAGCACACAGAGAAGCCTGCACTAGTGTTAGGTGCGCCCGGAGAAAATGCCCTTATAATGTTAAGATTCCAAATGGGATAAAGAGGTTATATGACCTGAATAAACATAATTCTGTTTGTGCTTATATTGCAATACAAATTATTTGTTATTTATTTTGAAAGACTACACAAACGACGGTTTTCCTTTCAGGAGTTTCCAAACCGCTCGCTCTCTACGCTCTCTCGGAGAATTGTCTTTTAACCGCTTGTGCTATACATCACAACAACCTGTGAAAATATTGATGTAAAGGGCGATTTTTATCGCAAAATTACTGAAATTGGGTATATTTTAACGGGCGCAATAACCCAGTAAACCTGAAACACCTTTATTATGCAATGATTTCCCAAAATGCCCATGTCTGTACAGAAAACTACACGTCACGATATGTTTGAATTAGATACACAAAGTACATTTCCCAAACTTAAGATTTCAGAGTGAGCGGAAATCGTTCACTCTAGTTTTGTACACAATTTTTCTTTAGCCATTCGTTTAGTTTATGCAGAGGACGAATGCTTTCTAAACTTGCATCGGATTTCTTTAATTCAAGCAGGAAGTCCCCCCTTTCCCTCAGGAACCCCCTTTTTGCTGGATGCTTAATTATTTCCTGTTGTACATGTATTTATTTTTGGAAAGCTGTATTAGTTTCAACATCAACAGCGTGTAACAGATCCGAGAAGTTATAGACAGGGCCTTATTCACACATCTCACAGAACATAGTCCTGTTGCTCTACAAAAATTATGACTCGGAGCACACGACAAATAAAACTAAGCTGAGGTCACTGCAAACTTGTTGAGAAAAATTATGCGGCGTTTAAAAATTTATTTCAAAAACTGTTAATTTGATTGATTGCATGTGGACAGAATAATGTAATGAATGCAGAGACGAAGCAATATTATAAAATTTATCGGTGATGTTTTTTGACATAATATTTGAACAGTGCATGTGATATTTATTCGTTGATATCAGTTTAGTGTGCATAATATTGCAAGGGACAAGGGCACACTTTATAAATACACACGGAATCAATCAAATATTTTTGGGGGTGTATGTGTTTGTGTGTGTGGTGTGGTGTGGTGTGGTGTGGTGTGGTGTGGTGTGGTGTGGTGTGGTGTGGTGTGGTGGCGGTGTGTGCGCGCGCGGGCGCGTGTGTGTGTGTGTGTGTGTCCGACCTTGTGTGGAAAGGACAGAACAGGGATATACACTCTAATAATCATAAGGTTGGTTTATAATTATAGACAGAAATAACGCAAACTGCCATTACGACCCCCTAAATACATGCAATTACGTGACTGAAAAATATCAAAGTATAAAAAACAGAATAAACTGAAAACTGTTAACATAAAGGAACAATCTATATTTACCTGGATGGGTTTGCTTTGGGGTCCCACGGGGAACTGCCGGTTGTATTGGAAACTGTCAATACTCAGAGCAGTTCGTTGTGTATGCGGTATGTCGCGGGCGCGAAACCTTTGGTAGAGAGACGTTTTTCCAACTCCAGATTCACCCAATAAAATCACTTTGAAGATAGGAGGGCGATGAGTACTGTACTGCATGACTTCAGTGATGCTTTGGGGTTCACTTGCTGAATCCACGGTGAGGGTTAAAACCCACAGTGTATATTTACGAAAACAATGATCTTACACATATGAGCCTAAGATATAGGTCAGAAAACAAGCATCAACGAAGTGGGTAACAATTTCCTCATGGTGATATATACGACGACACAAATACGGCCTCTCACTACAATTATTGCAAGTGTTTAACAAATCTTTGAAGTATAGAAGTTCTTTGAGACTTTCTTACACGCAAAAAACAAGTTTAGTGTGCCATTGTGGAATCCTCAGCAAGTTTTGTTTGTAAAACACAGTGCGTTTCTTGAGCGTACAGCCGCTTGTTTCGTGGATAAATTTGAACGGTGATTATCTCCATAATTACTGCTGTTAAAATGAACATGACCTACTATGAGAACGACACGTTATACCCCGGGGCTTAACCATTACGTGCAAGCATTATAAATGGAATGATTCATGGAATGTCACGGTGATACTCCTTGGGAAATATGCACGTACATTATCGCAACGGGGGTTTTCGTGTGACGTGTAGTTTCATCAGTCGCGCGCTCGGATTGGTCAAAGGAGGTGGGTTGCCATGGTTATAGTTTGCGGACTAGTCGAATTTCCTTCCCAGAGGGGTGTTAGTCATGCGCTACATGAATGTATGGTTATTTTCTTCGTAATTGATTATAGACAGTAAGACAACACGGTATGCGACCATTCATGATGCAGGAATTGTTCGCCCTGTTTCATAAAAGTTGATATCATGGTCAACTTTGACCTTTTACTGCAATTCATGGCTCTGATTGGTTGTAAAGCACGGTTGCTTCAGTGCTATGTGTTTCACAGCCAATCAGAACTATGAATTACAGTAGAAGGTCAAAGTTGACATGATATCAACTTTTATGAAACAGGGCGACACGAGTCAGTCAGTGTATCATTATTTTACTTCCATTTCCAGTTCAAACGGTATTCCATCTCAGCCCCTAAACAGAGTTAAAACCAAAACAAAACACTAGAGCAGTTCGACTGCGCGCATTCGATGGGTAGGGGCCTATACCTCTGCAGTCCGCACTCCCACCTAATTTAATTTTAAACTCCGAAATCCAATCAGTTTGACAGTACTTCATACCAAATACTTGACCCAATTAAATTAAGATTAAATCCGAGAAGCCATTCTTGTGTTATTGCGGTAACGATCCCAAATCAAAGAGGCCTTGTGAACATTAACCTTTGAACTCCGAAATCTAATCAGTTAATCGGTGCCTCATACTACTATATAATACTTGACCCAAGTTACATAAAAATCTAATAAGTCACTCTTGAGTTATCCTGGTACAGGAGCCCTAATAAGACATGTTATGAGGCCTCGTGACCTTTGACCTTTCTTATGCTATATACTTCACCGAATTTACAATAAAATCTGATAAGCCATTTCAAGTTATCGTAGTAACAAGCCCAAATTAAGTAGGTCCTGTGACGTGACCCTTGACATTTGTTTTTAGTGATTCTCAATTTGGGTTTAGAGAAAAACATAGTACATCTCACGCAATCTTGACTTTCCTTGATAAGGTAGCACGTGCAACTGATAATCACCTACACACTATTGGTATCCTATTAGATTTTTCTAAAGCCTTTGATACGATCAATCATAAAATCTTATTATACAAACTTAAGCATTATGGCATACGGGGAATAGCTTTAAAATGGTTTGAAAGTTATCTTAATAAACGACAACAATTTGTATGTATAAACGATTCCAACTCCTCTATTAAAACAGTAGGGTGTGGTGTCCCGCAAGGTTCTATCCTCGGCCCCTTACTTTTTATTCTTTATATTAATGATTTTCGTAACTCTTCCAAAGCGTTATCCTTTTTACTTTTTGCTGATGACTCTAACATTTTTTTTTCTCATTGCAATCCTTATTATCTTCTCGATACAA
>JZLH01S0454112.1:17971-29926 GCA_001188425.1 Eucidaris tribuloides | reverse complement strand
CTGGCTCATCTGTCTAATTTTTCTCAATTGAAAATGTCTCTGCTCTCCTCAGGTGGTAGCTCTACAAGAGATTGGTCCATTGGTGTCAAAGTGTCTTGGGATTCAGACACCCCAGGTCTAGCTGTTCCGCTGGCCTCTGGTGATTCCTACTTCATGCTAGCAGATCTCAATGATACACATCAGCACTGTGTTATGGCTGGGGACCAACCAAGGTTCAGCTCAACACACAGAGTAGTGGAGGTAATTTCTAAATCCATGATTTCATTTAATTTGCTTCTTTTGAGTGTTTGATGTATTGGAGTAATAGCTCTGTGATGTTTGTCTTCACATCATAAGTCAATTGCGGACCTGCCAATTTGTCCCTATTTTACAGGGATTGTCCTTGTTTTTTTGTTTTTTTGCGAAAGAAACTGCACTTTTTACCCAATTTGTCCAACTGTGTCCCTGTTTTTGAGAATATTTGTTTATCGCAAATTAGCAATGCATGAGATATTTATTAAGAATGTCCCTATTTTTCAAAACTTTCACACCATTTTGTTCCTATTTCTTAGGTTTCAGGGTGGGCAGGCATGCAATCTTTTCATGTGCCAACTTTGAGGATACGTTAATAGTAGTATGTAGTAGTATTCCAGATTTTAAATCCTGTTTTGTATGTGATTACGGAAGTGGCCGGATATACCTCGAACTCACAGAAATTTCCTTACCCCCCTCCCTCCATTACCCCCTATTCAGTGCAGTCTCCTCCCCAACCCAACCCTCCTATTTCCCTCCACCACTTGCCTCTTCTATGTCTTCTTTGGTAACCCCTTCCCTCTGCCCATCCACCTGAAACTTGAATGCCCTATTGCCCTTCTCAAAACATGATCAATACCCCTCCTCAACACATGTCCATACCAATGTATGCCATTTGTTAATTCACTATCTGATCCACTGCTTCTTCCAAACCCGCCATCTGCATCAAATTCTCAGTCTTCTTCCTGTCCATCAGCTTCACACCACACATCACTCTCACCATCACTCTTTCATTCCTTGACCCATTAATTGACCCATTACCTCCCGTAACCATGAAAATTGGACTTCACATGCAGTCTGCACTCATTTAATGGCCAAGTAGATTATTACTGACATTAACCTAGGTACAGCCCTGCTTGATTGATCCAGTTTTGTTCAGAGAAATCATAAAGATTATATTTTTACAAGGCAGTTACTATCAGATGACATTGCAATATTTTCAGCAACTTTTATATTTTGTATTTTCCCGTAAGTGTTATGGAGTTAAGAAAACAAACACAACAGTTGCATAATAATATACAGTATTTCTTACATCATTGCTAAACATTTGAATAGATATGTAATATTTGTATCCTTGACTGTATAACCAGAAAGTATTCTCATCCTGTCACTAGTTGCCTGTTGTGTATGTATATACTGCCATCTATTGATGTGATATTTACAGGAGTTTTGACATTCATATTTTCAATTTGCCTACAATCTGTACCTTATGTTAGAGTCAATTTGTATCAATTTTTTTTTTTTGCTTACACAATTTTAGCACAAAGATATTGTTAACTGGATGACTGCAGGTGTGTTTTTGGTTTTATGTCGTTTCAAATTAACTTTGTCAAACAGTAGATGTTTATCCATTTGATACATTTCATTCAGTTAGATAATTTTGTAAGACTATAGAGCAAGTCCAAGCTATTTTGTCGTGGTAACGCGTGGGACATCAAAGGCAAAAACGGGGGCCATTTTCCCATATGTTGTGGTGAAACCCCAATCCTTGGGTATATTCTAATAGGTACTAAGAATCTTTACCCACAATAGAAATAAAAATAAAATCCCTCACTTTTTAATTGATTAATGTTAATATATTTATCGGTAACGTGATGAGACCATTGGTCCCATCGCGAGTCCCATCGCGTTACCGATGAATAAATTAACATTGTCTAATTAAAAGTGAGTGATTTTGATTTTTATTTCTATTGTGGGTAAAGATCCTTAGTACCTATTAGAATATACCCAAGGATTGGGGTTTCACCACAACATATGGGAAAATGGCCTGTCTTGCCTTTGATGTCCCACGCGTTACCACGACAAAATAGCTTGGACTTATCCTATATATAATATCTATGTAAACTTTCTTCCTGATAACAATGACCGTATAATTATACATTGCCTACATGTTTCAATGCCAGTGCTCCAGAGGTACCCTTAGCTACATTCAAGCCAGATGCGATACTGCAGTTGAAAACCTGATGGAGAGGAAAGACACAAGTGAAGAAAATGCACATGAAAAGGCATCACTGAAGACACTGGAGTCTGAAACAATCAAGTTTACTGAAGAAGTCCACAATGAGGTACAACTAACACTTTGTACACCAGTGTTGTAGTTGAGTCCACAATTAACGAGTCCAAGTCTGCAGATAATAAAACCTTGCCATTCAGTTTACATCAGGACTCAACTCTGAGTCCAAGTCCCGAGTCCAATAAACTGGACTAGAGTCTGGACTTGACTACAACACACTGTTGTACATACTATTCACTAATCAGGTTAATTGTGGATAAGTCGTTATTCCTAAATTTAGTGGGGGGGGGGTGGGGAATAGACCCCCTCCACCAATGTTGTAATTGCTTTGCAACTAATGAAGATTTCCTTCTGCCATTTTATTACTTTTTCTTTGAGCATTTTGGACATTTTGATACAAAATTTGTGAAAATTGGGTGCACCATTTCCATGAAGATTACACTTTTGTAACTTCAAAGGTCACACAGCCTTTTACATGTATGATTTTAGCTCATTTGACCAATGACAATGGGACCATCGTCCATGAGCCGCGTAGTGGGGTTTTGATCCATTTTTTGGATGGGGGGCTAGAAGTTTCAAAAAGTCAAAGCACGCAAAATTAATCATTTTGTGCGCAGAGCGCACCGAAAATGTAAATTGCGTATATTTGATAGTATTTTTATGTTAAGTTTAATGATTTTGTAGTGTTTAGCACTGCTTTTTAAACATATTTTCCAATACATTTTAGGAATTTCTCAGGTTTCCAGGTTTTCCTGACATCTACTAACACAATAAACACCATAAAAAAGATAATAAAATTTTCATTTGGCAGCCTAAGGGGTGGCTATTTAAACCCCCTAACATTCCCATAGTCTGCAGGCACAGACTCTATTTTGGCACTACAATTTCACAGCGCCTTGCGCCAAGACTAATCTTGTTGGCTAGGAGCTAAACACAGGGCCTATGGAAGTAGTAGTCTGCAGCACAGATTGTTCAGACCCTGATTGGCGTAGCACGACGGACAAAGGTTTGTGCCTGCAAACTAACATTCCCATAGATCTGCCACTGACTGTGTTTGTTCCCCCTCCCCCTTCAGGTTGAATTTGAGTGGTTACGACAGTTCTGGATGCAAGGATCTCGGCATGCAGCTGAACGAACCTATTGGATCCAACCCATTGAGGGACTGGAGCGCATGTGGGAGTCTATGGAACTTATGGTAAGCAGCACAGGAAATACACTCAGCAAATAAAAAAAGAAATACAAAGAAGAAAAATTGTGGACATGGTTAAAATATTTTAAATATTTGAAAAAAGACAATCCATTAGATGTTAAAATAAAACATAAATTACTTCTTCACAAACATGATATGTAAGTGAAATTTGAATGAGCATAGTCTGTGAAAGAAAATTACCGTTAACATGTTGATTAATCTTACTATGATGGAAAGAAAAGACTTTGTAGACATCTCTGTAACATGATAAGAAATGAAACAGTTGAAATATTGCTTTTTGTTCATATTTTCAAAATAAGTGACCCTTATCCATAACACCCGAGTATGTTTCTTTGCATAAACCGTCTTGCTAAATATCAGGTCATTTGAAAGCTTAGGCAATGTTCTTTTACACCATGTATTTTCTAACCTGTTGCCTATGGGAACCTGATGTGCCATTTATTAACTCTATGAGAATTACAGAGCTAACAGGTTTTCAAAATATATTTGGAACTAAATACTTATAAATAATTTTAAGGAAAGTGACTTTTAAGTATTTTTTATGATTACTCTATGAATGATAAAGATATGCATAGAAAATATGTAAGCATTATGCATACCAGTACTACAATAAAGCCCCAGGCCATGTGTAGTATACCCTTGGGTGAGTACATGTACATGTATACCAGCTCCATGACTCTACATGACTATATCATGTCACCTCTGTTACTTGATCACTACCTGTTAAAACATGCAATTGTTCTTGGTCTTCCTGTCTCCCAAGTATGTTCCTGGATTTCATCTATACAGGGTGGCCCAGAAAGAATGCTACAACTGCGATCGCTAATTTCTTCGACATCATCTGCAATATGTCATTGCTTTTTGTTTCAGCAGGTAGAACATTCTTTTTCCAACAATATGATACCGGGATCATTGATTTTGAGTAATTCGTTTGGGTCCTGTGGCCATTTTTCCAAGGCAATGTTGTTTTCCAAATTTACAATTTTTTCATCAGCGGCCGAGATGTTCTCGCGTCTCAGAGTGCCATACCAGACAAACCGCGATGACAATGGAGATGTAGCTCATATCATCTTCTTTATGAAAGCGAGGGTATTCCTGCCCTTTGTCTCGGCGGAGCTTATAGTCGATGGCATACCGTGACGTGGAATATTTTGGTGTTCTGATGATTGCTGGAGGTTTAAAATAGCAAATTTAGGAAATTGCATTGCCTCAGAAAAATAGATCCAAACGCTTCAATCAAAATTAATGATCATGGTATCATTTTGTTGGAAAAAGAATGCTCTAACCCATGGAATAATCACCAATGACATTTTGTGAATGACTTTGAAGAAATTAATGATCGCATGTGTAGCATTCTTTTTGGGCCACGCTGTATATGTATGTGTCACTCCTCCAAATTGTTGCATTTATTACTCAATGTGACAAAACAAACTGCAGGGGTATGCCCCCAGGGTGTCTTTTCTTGGGGAGGAATGAGTGTATGGCCTATGTGATTGTTGTTGTTGGTTATTTACAGGGCATTAAAATTGATGTCCGATTGTTCACACCTATTGTATTGTATTGATAATTATTTAAATTTGTTAATTGAGAGTGTTTGAGTAACACTTTCTGTTGCACAGATCTTATCTCAGTGAATTAACAAAAAAGATTTTCATATTCTGTTCAGTTCTACAACACTGCACTCTTTGTTTTATATTCTTGTATGGACGTATACGTGACCTGTCATGATACCCTGATAAAGTCGCACAACCCAAAAGTCAGGGAAGTGTCAGATATCATAATATGACATAAAGAATGAAAGTGAAGTGTCCTAAAAAATCAAAAGTTTTATGCCTGTCACATGTTGGAAAAGTTTTGATATTTGTATTTTTCGGTCTATGTTTATGTTGCATAAGATGTGTGATTTTTTCAGGGTATTGTGGTGGCAGGTCACATATATTGTCACATGCTGCAAAATTTGTCATTAAGCCGTTGCCTCCGAGATTCTGAAAATCCCATAGAGTTAACACAGGGCACATCCGGTTCCCGTAGCCAACGGGTTAATAATGAACAGTTACAGTGAAACCTGTCTGTGGTGGCCACCCGAGGGAAACAAAAATATGGCTTTTGTAGACATGTGGTTGCTATCGACGGGTTTTAAAACACAACTTTTCTCTACGAGCTAGTTGCCAATATAGTAAGTAGTAGTAGTAATCCAGGTTTTAAATCCGGTTTAGTCCCCAAGCTACGGGAGTGGCCGGATTCACCTCGCACTCACAGAAATCACCTTCACCCCCTCCCTCCACTTTACTCTATTCGGCGCATCCTCCTCCCATACACGCCCAACCTCCTACCTCCTCCACGCACCTGCTTCTTCATGTCTCTTCGGGTCGCTCCCTTCCCCTCTGGCCACCACCTCAAATCTGCAAGCGGCCTCCTTCTCAAAACATATCAACCATCTCTCCTCAAGCACATGTCCCCATACCAACGACTCCGTTCGCTGCTTCGTCCATCTGATCCAACGTCCGTCTCTTCAAACCCAAGCATCCTGCATCAAACACCTCAAGTTTCCTTCCTGCCATCAATTCACACCACCACATCCTCTCAGAGCCGTTGCTCTCATTCAGCCTTCTCAGAATCCCATCTCATTTTCACATCAACACCAGGTTTCATTCCAGACAACATCACCGTCTCACACAACTCTTAAACTAATCCTTTCATCTTTAGAGAAATCTTTTCCATATAACAACTCTCCACATTCCCTAAATCACGACCATCCAAACTTGCCGTTGCTTCACAGCCGTCCTGCACCGCTCCACATCACGAACTCACTGATCTGTCGCCCAAGTATGATAAACCCCTTCACGTCCCCTCATCACACAACATTTCAAATTTTCCACCACTTCTGGTCACTGTTCACCACATTTCCACACAAAAATCTCTTGCCAACTCCGTCACTCTTGCTTCATCCTTGGTGCATCTCTCCAATGAATCCATTTCCACATTTCCACAACAACACGAATGCGCCTCACCCTCTTCCACACAGTCCCGCATGGGCTACCTACTACTCACTGATACTTCCTCTTCTTCTCCACTTACCATCATTTTTGCTTCCAAGTTACCTTCAATACCCTTGCTCCAAAAGCCATCTTCCCACTTCCAGGAATTTCCCTCATTCCCCCCAACGTCTCACTCATCAAAATCAAATACATGCAGCATACAGCCATCTCTCATCAACTTCTCTTGCATCTCTTGAACCACACAATCAACATTGTCAAAAATCAGCTGGCGATAACAACAGAACCTTGATGCATCCCCAACTTTCACCTCAAATCCAGACAACTCTGACCAACTCTAACCTCTTGTTTTAGCCCCTCATACAAATCCATCATCACTCCTGACCATTCCGTCCGTATGCCTTTCTATTCTCATCGCCACTCTACTCACCCTCCTGTGGACCTCTATCTAAATGCCTTCTCCAGATCAACAAAACACAGTGTACAAACTTCTTCCCTTCGCCTCGTATCTTCCTGAAGTCTCCTGAGAACAATAAAGAATCCACATCGTTCCCCCGCATATAAGCCGAAAACGCATCCGTACCACTCCTCACATTTCCCTAATCTATTCTAAAACCCTTCCATTTATCTTCAATTCCATGTTCCAGCAACTTCACCCCCCTATACACACCACAGCCTCATTGATAATCACCTTTCCCTTTAAAAGGGACTACACGACTCAGCGTCCATTCATCCGCATCCTCACTCCATCAAAACACTCTCTGACACATCTCTATCATCACGCCAATCCCTATCTCCCCGGTTGAATGTAGTTAAACCTTCCAGACTCCAGAAATAGACTGTTTTTCTAGTGTAATCTAAACTGCCTGACATACATGTAGCTTTATGAAGAACTTAATTATCACTGCATTGTATGGTTCATTTGGTTGAAATAGTGCACATTATATACGACGTTAAAAACATATATTGGATTATAAATGATACTTGCCTGATAAAAACAGAAGTTTTGAGAAAAGTATTCTTAGAATCAATTGTAGTATTGTGTATGCTTCATATAGCAATATTTCCATCATGTACGACCAATGGTTTTTTGTGAGATATTTTGAACTGTTTTTATGAGGCTTGTTGATTTTTTGCATCCATGACAGACCAAGCTGGCCATTGACGCAGCCTTAAGTGATGATACATCTACACAACAATCTCGGGCGATTATTACTGTTCTCCTACCCTTCCTGGAAACTAGGGACAAACTGAGATATGAATGGACAAACAGGTAAGACTGAAACATATTCCACACTACCAGCACAATTAACAGATACGTTTTAAGTGCATTCGAAACCGAGATATTTTATAAGTTCTCATTGTAATTTGAAATCCTTAACCCGTTGAAGACGGTTGGATTTTGCTTTAACACGCATTTCCCATAAAGGCCTCCATTTTTCCGTTTTACAAAATCAAAATTCCATTTTTCAAATTTTCCATTTTCCGCGATTTTCCGTGTTACTCAAAATCACGTATATAAACACCACATATTACCTAATACTTGCATGATTACAACTCAGCCTCGGTGAAATGAAGCAGCCGTAGTCATTGTAGTGAGAAAACTGCCGGCAGAGGGGCCTGCAGAGGGGTTTGCTAGGGTCATTTTAGTTACTCTAATGCTTGGTGATGGTTTTATTTTGTTAAAGAATGATTTTAGACATTCTAATATTTGTTTATTTTGTAAATTTATTAACAATTTTAAGGTTATTTCTTCAACATTTCATGATTTTCCATTTTCTGCGTTACACTTCATATTTCCGCGATTTTTCTACATTTTCGTATCGTGGAAAAATGGGGGCTTTACCATAGACCTCAAGATAAAATATCTCGTGTCTAGTCTTCGATGGGTTAATAAATCTCTATTGAAGTAGGAAGTTAACTTGATTGTCATATCAAAATAAATTGAATGCTGTGTAAAAACAAACCTGAAATTATATCTTTGTAATGGGGTGAATATATTCATATAGCAAATCATTTTTACAATCCAATACTCATAAGATGTTCCAATATTAATGATAGTGACCAGTATTTCTAGATCTGTTTACTGCATAATGAAAAACATCATTGGGATAAAGGACATGGTTTACAAAGAAATTACTGTTCAATGTATCTGAGCAGAGACCTGTACAGAAGCCTTCTGTCAGGAGGGACACCCTGTCTTTAAAGGACATCAAACCGTCTCCCCAGAGAACAAACTACTCATGAATAAACCTGTCCAGAAAGGACACCTTTTTACAAAGAACACTTTCACTATTTTCCTTCAGTGTCCTTTCTATAAGATTGACTATATATTAACATGTCCACTCTGAAATATTTATCTACCCTAACTGGATATTTCATATGGCAATCACTGTATTATTGAACAAAACACAAAAATGTCAGCCCCCTAAACAATTCATGATTTCTTTAAAGCAAGGTATTTTTTTATCATTGTGAAATAGTCAAATTGTGGTGGAAAACTATTTCTGTAAGAACATACTCGTCAATGTTTTCAGAGTAAAATAATTAAGGAAAATGTGCAGATTTGTACTTATTGATACTGATCAGTATTATTATCATTGCTGGTTGTCCCATCAGAGGGTTATTGAATTAATGTAAATCTTTATTTTTGTGTTCAGGTTTGGTAGTGACATCATCCTTAGCATGGAGCCCGACATGGTGCCCCTCTACCGACCATCATGGGACGATGGTGACCCCACACGACCTTTGCCCTTCACGCTGACGAAGGTCATTGAGCAGCTGAAATCAAGACTTGAGGAGATACAGGACTCATCGTGAAGATGATTTTATCATGAATTGCAATTCTGTTATGTTCTCACACTCTTAACTTGTGAGAACACTTTTCCCCCTCCCCCACAAAAAAAGAAAGATCAGTCAGACAATAGAACGATTCTGTAATGTAATCACATTTATGAAAATTTTTCTTCTTGGAGTTCTGCAGCCTGATGATGAGCTATTTCTTTCGTTTCTATAAATACACCAAAGTGGTCTGTTGACTAAAAGTTGTCTCTTGTTGGCATTATTGGTTTTGAAGTTTTCTACCTGTAGGGTATTTGATTTATAGTGTACTGTGTTTATGCTACCAAATACTGGGTTAATAACATGAAGTGACACATTTCTCCATACACAGCAATAATTACAATTCAGTCAACCACTCCACTTACATTCAAACTTCATACACAAAACCTTTAACAAAAGTTATGTGAAACATGCTGGACATAGCAACAATTCATACACACATCATTTGAACCATGCTACTGAGGTTGCAGTGAGCAATAATTATACAGATGACTTCGCATAACTCGACATCGCACAAGTCGGTTTATCGCCTACGTCAAATATTTTTGACAGTCCCAATTTGCTCTGTGTTTTTTCAATGGGAAGTTTTTCTTTTAAGTAAATTTTTAGTCGAATTTCGCCTATCTCGAACATATTTTCAAGTCCCAAAGGGAGCAAACATGTGTTAAATCATTCGCCTAGGTCAAAGTGGCCACAACTGTCATTCTTGAAGTTGAAGGTCTTAATGGGTTGACCTTTTGATCTCTGCCTGTCAGCATGACCATAAAGATATAAATTTCCCATTCCCTTTCGCCTTCTATTTATGACAGCCTCCACAGTGTACATGTTTCCTTTATCTCTAACATAGAATTGTATCCAAAACTGTAACTCTAATTTCGTCTAAGTTGACGTGATTTGTGTGGTCCCCTGTGATTCGACTTAGGCGAAGTTTACTGTATATATAGGTATTTATTTAGTTTTGGGTTACCAAACAATATCAAGCTGTCAGTGAACAATGTAGGGACAGTGATTTTCCGTTTTACCGGTAATTCAAACGGAAAATCCGTTTTGTGTTTTACTTTTCATGTGAAAATTCATGGAATTCATCTTTGCAAAACGGAATTCATGTTTTTGCTGTGTACATTTTCTATGACCAAATGGAATTTCCATTTTTAGATCAAGTTGAAACGGAATTACAGGTTTTCAGAAACGGAAAAGACCATTTTTTGAAACGGAAAATCACCGTCTCTAACAATGCCATGGGTTGATCACAAATTAAAGCAAAATACATTTTGAACATATTTAGGAAACAGACTTACTTTACTTTCATTATTCAGTGCAGATCAAGTTATTTTTAGAAATGAGCATTTTTAGATGCGAGTATGTAAATCCATTATTCAGATAGGGTGACAGGACAACTACACATATGATTAAAAAAGACTTGCTGTTTGTATGAAAGTGTTTTAATCATGGATCTGCCGCCAAGAGGTTGGTACAGAATCCTGCATTGTCTATTCAAGCACCAACATTCACTCAACAATTGGAAAACAAATGAAAGAAATGCAAATCAAAGGCTTAGTTCATTTGTAATGTTTTCAAAACACATTTATTTCATTACATATCTGTAAAAAGCATCAATACATACAGAAACTAGGACAATTCACAATCAGTCTAATAGATACATATCAATATTTATAACTAAATATATATATATATATGAGCAGTGCAAAAATAATGCAGTAAATTGCCAACTTTTTATAAACTGTCTCTGATATGCTAATTTTGTATAATGTACAAGAGCAAAGCTACCAAAGGGTTTAAATGAATAATGTGGCGGGATACAAAGCATGTTCCACTTGAGTAACAGAAGATGTTAACACACCAACAATTTTGTATCCAGAATTCCTTAGCACCAATCCATATCATGGGTGAAGATACAAGTTCTTCTTTTAATGAAGAATGTATTAATATACACAGCTATGCGAAGAAGCACCAATGAAACATGATGAATTACAGGATGTTTTTGCTTTAACTATAGTAAAATCTGTAAAGAACAGACTAGTTTAATAATGTACTCAAACTCCAATTTTCTGGATAACGGTGACAGAGAAATGCAACCATTTATTAATAACTTTCTTGATATTCAACCAAACTCAGTACAGTGGAACCCTGTTACAAAGAGGTTGCATATAACAAAACCCTGTTATAAGAAGTTGATTTTTCAGGTCCCAACTCTTAATATTACTTTGTTTTTGGACCCTGATATACTGAGGAACCTGATATAACAAGGTAATTGTCATGGTTTGTAGGTCCTTGTTATAATGAGGTTCCCCTGTATTTGACTGGCCTACTTCCATCCATTCCTCTGGACTTTTTCCAAATGATTCAATCATACAACAGATGCCTTCTGAGATCATTGGTGTATATGAAGACTAATCTAGCACTGAATTGAGATTCTGGATATACAGTGTGTCTCAAAAATAATTGTGCAAGTCAAAAGCGCCCCCTTAGTTAATGAGAAAAAAATTTTGTGACGTCATGCTTACATCACCTTCAAGGGCATAGTCTTAGCTTTCAAATGCCGTTTGTTCTGATCAATTTGCTTGTTTTAATCTTGAGATATT
>JZLH01S0454034.1:0-19124 GCA_001188425.1 Eucidaris tribuloides | reverse complement strand
CGTGAAAAATTGTATTTATAGAAGGCAGGCGTAATTTCCCTGTAATCTTGTACTTCCATACGGTAGTCGTATTGCAACGTTTGATGTAAATATGTTATGAGAGTATGGGAAAGAAAGTCCCCTTAAAATATGAAAACATTAAAAACTTGCTACTTGCAATTAAGTTATTATTGATACACATATAAAAGATGAATGTTTCGCAAGAAAGCGGCTAGTATGAGTGATATGAGTTGCAAAAAACAAAAATGACCTCGTATTGCACGTTTTTGGAGAACAACGAGTCGTTTCTGAGGTACATTGCACAGTGTCGCCCATACAATATTGCAATAAGATCAGTAGGTAAAATCGAGTATGATACGAAGTAAAAAACCTTCATTGAAAAGAATAGTTTAAGCCTATTGCATTACCCCTATAGCTCTAGAAATTTTACGCATATATATGTTGATGTGTTCTTTCCATGTTAAATATTTCATCAATTAAAACGCCCAGGAAATCTTGTTTGAGATTACATGCTGTAATTTGCTGTCACAGAAAAATGACTCTAATAAGTTTTCATTTATAATCAAATTCTTGGGTTTAATATATCATATAACACGTTTTATCATATTTACAACTAGACGATTTGCGCGAAACCACTGATGTATGTTTTTCAATTCATTATTTAATTGCACTTTTCAATTCAACTATATCACGACCTGATATGAAAAGATTAGTATCGTCAGCAAACATGACTGAAATAAACGGTGATAACGAAAGGGGATCATTTGTAAGAGGATAAAAAGAAGTGGTCCCAGTATGGAGCCCTGGGGTACCCCCGTATGTATATCCTGTAAATCAGATTTAAAATAATCAATAGAGACGTATTGTTTGCGATTACTTATGTAGCTATTAAACCAATTTCAAAATTTTACCTCTAAAACCATAATATTCTAATTTTCTTAGAGTATTCCTGTGGTTAATGCAGTCAAACGCCTTAGACAAATCTAAAAAAATTCCAATTAAAATTCTTGTATTTTAATGTTTCAGATATCTTATTGGTAAATTCTAAAAGGGCTGTGCTTGTGAGTGGCCTTGTCGAAATCCAAAACTGTCTCTGATATAATATATGAATTTCTATTATAAATGACATAAGTTTATTGTAGATAATTTTTCGAACATCTTGAAAATACTAATATAGTGAAATCGGTCTTAATTAACATTTTGTTTTATTTTTCCCCTTTTTGTATATTTGTATAACTTTGGCTATTTTTAATCGTTCTCAGAATATTCCTTGATCCAATGAAAGGTTGATATATATTGCACAATGGTTGTAAGATAAAAGGTACAGATTTTTTGAAAACAATTAACATTAATATCATCATCTCCTGGGCTTTTATTTTCTTTCAATGCTTTCGCTGCATCTGCTAATTTCAGCAATTAATATCGCGTCTAAGAAAAAAGGAACGTGAATAATTAGAAGTCAAATAACTCTTGAAAAGTGGCATCCGCATTTGGCAAGTTTTCGCAAGACAGGCTTCACATCTCACTAAAGTCACTCATTTAACTTGTTTACAATAATTTGTTATCCTCTATTATCACATCATTTATTTCATTCTTTCACATTGTACATTTTGATTGGATTTATCAGAACATCATTAAGTTACTTTCCACGATATTCTTAACATTACCATAGAAGATCACTAGAATTCTTGTTGTAATATTCACGTTTAACACGTCGTATTTCTTTATTAACTTCATTTCTAAATTGTTTTGAATTTGCTTTCTCTGGCAAGAGTAGGCTTTTTGTTAAATTTACGATACAAGGCATACTCCTTTTTACACATTTTTCTTACATAGTATTGACCACGGTTTGTCTCTATTAACATGTTAAAATAACATTTTTCATAGGAACATATATATCATATAGAGAGGTTATATATTTTCTAGAAATGCATTAAATCTGTCATCTGTGTTTGACAAGATTTGCCAAAAAATCCAGTTCTGCCGTTCAGCAGAGTACAAAATGTAAAATTGAGTCATTGTCAAAAATGCGTTTATAAACAAAGGTACTTGATTTTTTTAGTATTAATATAACTAGTAAGTGCAAATATAGGACAGTGATCACTGACATCAACTGGAAATATACCAGCATGAATGACCTTATCAACTGAATTTGTAAAATGTTTCAGTAATGTGCCACTATGTTGTGTGATGCGAGTCGGTTTGGAAATTAATGGAACAAATGAATAAGAAGAACAATACATCTAGGAAGAATTTGCAGAGGTAGAGTTTGTCACATTAATCTACATTAAAATCACCAAGTATAAAGCTTTCCTTATTTTCTCGACAACAACAGTGTAACAGGTATTCAACCTCATTTATAAAATTAATTTAGAGGCTTACCTGGTGGTCTGTAAATAACATTGATGATAATATTTTATATTTACAAAAAAATTCAATACATATTGTTTCAATACATCATTCATTTTCTCCAAGTCCTGTCGTCTTTGAATTTAGTATCACAAGAAATTAAATGCCTACACCTCCACCTTGTTATGTGAACACGATTGTTTGAAACACAATATATAATTAGACAGTGACACAATAAGAGCAATCTTTTTCTTTTAAACCGTTTCTGTCAGGCAAACAAAGGAAAATCTATAGTTTAAAACATTGCAAGAATGTATGTACATTATCAAATTTTTCTTCCAAGCTTCTACAATTGAAATGTATCATAGACAGTGAGAGTTACTGTCAAAATCAATAGAATCATCAAATTCAGTAGGAATAATATACTTGGATTCAAAAGGAAAACAAATAAATGCTGCTACTCATAATGATAAAAGGGCAAGATTGAATTTCTTTGAGTACATAAGAGTTATTACTTATTTGCAATTTATGTAAAATTTGCCTGCTGTACAGCCACATAAAACACAAGTACTACATTTAAAGGGAATATGTCATTATTACATATACATATATATACACAAAAATTTAGAACTAAGCCATTATATACAAAAATCACTTACAACATCATTTTTACAGCAAACTGTATACAGATACTTAATTGTCATAAGGAGAACATCACTATCCTATAAGTCAGAACAGTTCCTACAGTTTTCGAGATCCTGTTTGGAGTTGATGTGAACCGTTTGTTCCTTGGTGAGTGCAATATCTTTCCGTCTTGTGACCAGACTGATTTCACGTTGTTGTTCTGGAGAGTGTCCCGATAACAGCTGAACGCGTTTGCTCGTCAATAACTCTCGATGAATACCTTCATACCTCTAGCGAAATCTCAGCCCTTAGTTCGTTCCTTTGTATACTGCCTGACGGTCATTGTAGCGGGTGAACTTGACAACAATAGCTCGAGGATTCCTGTGTTGCACGGCGTCTGAATATGTGGCACTTCGTTCCGAATCCAGGGATGCCTGGTTGCCTTGGTGACTCGGACGCCGGTTTATCCTGTGCGATCTGTCAATGGCGTCTGGGCCCATGTTGATTCCCAGTTGTTGATTGATGATTTCGAGAACCTTTTGATCGGTGTTCTCGTTAGGCGATTCGCATACACCATACATTGTTAAACAGTTTCTTCTGGTATATTGTTGATCATCATCATTTTCTTTTTCTAGTGTATTGATGGATGCTTTCAGAGTTTTCACTTCTCTTTCCAGGTTTTGTATTTTCCGACATTTCTCCTCCAGGTCCATGTTAATTGCATCGTACACTTTGGTAGCAACTTTCTCCTCCAATCGTTGTTCTATGGCATCAAAAACAGCTTCAGTGATAATGTCAATTACTTCCGGTGAACACAGCGCTTCCGTTATTTGTTGTTTTATGGCATGTTTCAGATCACTCTCCGGTGCAGGTAGCTTCTCGCCTGACTGACCAGCTGCCAAGACATCAGATTGAGCAGGGACCGGCCCCGTACAGCTTGGGTCGGTATCTGACGTTTGACCGTTACCTTTCTCAATGTCTAGTGTCGTAGCCATATTCGTAGTTGTGGTAGCTTCAAAATTGTCCTGTTTGTTGTCTTTCCTCAAATTGTATCGTTTCCTGGTTGAATTATCACATTCAGATTGCTTGTCCTTCGACTTTGGCATCATTGACGTAGGTATAATCCATGAAATACGAGTAATTTCAAGAGGGTTTATAAAAAGAAGACCAAATTCAAAGTACATCACTTGGCTTACACACCTAAAAAACAAATTTATAACCGTTATTGGACGTAAAGAAACATACTTTTCAAATATGCTAACGTTTACCATGTAACGCAAATCACAGTGTTGCGAATCTGGTTGTCATAAAAATCAAGCACTGATTAGAGATGAGTAAATTTCTATCAATTATGTAGCATGATGAAAAAGATTTCAGGGTTAAATGACCATGCATGCATTTTAGGCTTTGCAAATTAAATCACATTTATTGGGACAGAGAAGGCCTACTTATTGACTGTGCGCCGTTAGCTTATTATGCAACAATAGATTGATAAGATTTCGTAGTTGAAACTTTAAAGGCATTGTATAGCAATGTTTCCCGTTTAACAAAATCTTAGCCACATGATTCCCCTTACTACCAGTGTCTCTGATACAGTCTAAAAATGAAGCCCTGAAAAAAATGAAGTTTTAAAAGATCATTAAGCGCTTTAAAAGAGTGAAAATCATTGAGAGACAATTTCAGCTTCCCCCAATAGAATGCTGTGTTGCAGAATTTCCTATCGGCTGAGAATAAATTCTGTGCCAATTTGTATTTGCGCATATTGTACTAGTGACAGCAAAACTGTCCAAACTTTTGTGTTCTAGGGTGTTTATTTGTCCATTCAAACACTGTCAGTAATGTCAGATAGCAAAGTTTTTTAATGGGTCTTCCATAGTGTTACACAGCGTCTTTAAAAGCGATAATGCATTGTACATCATTGACATGATTGAGTTCAGTTCGATATCAAACTAATGTAATGTAATCGAAAATTTGACCTTTGGAATGGAGTTCCATTCATGTCCTACTCATGTCCTACTTTTTTTTTTAAATTACAATAATATTTGAGTTTTATCTTTTTTAATCATATAATCTATTTCTCGTTATTATAGATTTAAAGGGTCAAAATTGTGTGTTACTTTTCTTTTGTTCACCCGAAAGATGATTGTATTGTGTGTAATGTTTTAAGAACTTTACGAATGTAAGCAAAGAGCAATATTTCGTTTTTGCAACTTATGGTGGGCCTTTTGAGGAAACATAAATACATTTAATTAAAGAGATGTACGGTTTTTTTTTCCAGAGGTACATGATAGACAATATTGTTTCAAAAGTAATTCTTTGACACTAGCACTAGATGGTAAATACAAAATGAAATTCAACACCTCGCAGTGATTCAAAAGATATACACTTTGATCCTTTATTAAAGTGATAGGCAAACATTGTGGAGCTTCAATTTAAACAATTGTCAAATATTGATATCTGAACTACATAGTAATGTTCATATGAACAAATAAACACCCTAGAATGAAAAAAAGTCAAGTTACACTGCCAATGGCAAGTTAAGCACGAATAAACAATTAAAACTCGGGGCGAGTTTAAAGAGCCTAGGTGTACACACAGTAAGTCTATGGGAGAAAATGGCCAGGTGAATTCGATCAACTTACGATGTTCACTATTTTAAAGCACTAAATAATCATTTTGAAATACACTTTTTTTCAGGGCGTCATTTTTAGACCTTATCAAAGACAATGGTAGCATCTGGAATCATGTAGCTCAGATTTTTTTTAACTGTGGTAAATGTTAGCCAATACCTTTAATTGTGGCATTTGCCGAGTTACCACATTTTTTTTAGAAGAGAGATAATGTGCTTTCGTTTGTTTTTGTTGGGGTGGGAGGGTTGCGGTAACGTAGTACACTCTGACTCCAATGAGGAACAAATATTTTCAACTAACAATAGATTGAGGGGGGTTAAAAAAAAAACTATTGCCTGCATGTGGTTTAGCAGAAGGCCGTCAAATTGCCTCTAACTTGAAAACCATCAATTTATTTCACCCGAAATCAAGGTATACTTGTAATCAATATATATCCTTCTGCTAGTCTCTTAAAGCCAAATAGCAAATTACCCAATGGTTTCAAGTTAATACAATTTAATGTTAATGCCCTTCTGTTGGAGCACATGTTTACGACCTTCTACCAGCCGCACTAGTATATTGGACATATTGTAAAATTTTAAATTGACGTCGTAAACCATTTTCCTGTTTTTACTTCCCATGACGGTTCAATGACGATTGTCAAGCGTGACTGATGATGTTGTCAAAAATTAATTCATAACTTTGCACATTCTATGAGATACTCAAAATTATTGGAGCTTAACTACAAAAAGCTTTCTTAAGCAACCCCGCACGCAGAACATGTATTTTGGTTACCACATAGAGAACTGTTAGCGACTGAGACAACAAAATCATCTCTACGTCATGTATAGTTCAGAATCAACACTTCCGTGGTACAGAATGCACTAACGTAATTGTAAATACGTGAAGTATTTGTTACTTCTTGTCCTGTGGTTTCTGCTCTTGTTTAGGAAAAAAAAAATCTGAAGTCAGTTTGGCTTCTTTTCGTACAACCAAAGATCGTTTAACAAGGTCAGCGTGTCAGCTAGTTAATCCAATTTTAATGTGCACAATACCGGATCAAGCAGGTAGGCTAGAACACATTGTCACAGAGCCAAAAATTAAAGATTTTGTCGGAAGTGGTTTAATTATGATATCAACAATCAGTTTTAAATAATTCCTGCTTATTTAACAAGTTAGAGTTTAGATTTTGCTCAATATCCATCCCCCTGTACAGAATTGAAACTATACAGATATCAAATGGTGTGTGTGTATACAATTGTGCGCCTTGTACATACACAAAAGCAGTAGACAGTGGCTGTACATATCGCACATTGGAAACTCTGGAATGCAATATTCTCATCCAGGTCTAGGGTATATGAAAGTTCTATAAACATTTTGGGCACTGGGCTAAAAAATACAGGTGCGTTAACCAGGGACTGGATTGTTTCGGTCTTATGTGTATAACCTTACCAAATTGTACGATTTTCTGTAAAACTGTGAATGCTATCGAAACAATACCTTTTAACTCATTTATTTGGTTCAATGTGTCTTCATTTCACGACAAATCTATGGTAGAAACTTCAGTGACATTTGTCATTCGAATTAAAATGTGTGGATCCGATTGTGTTCTCGGCGAACCGATGCACCGATAGTACCTCGTTGATGTTTTAATAATGCCTTCGGCTTGTTGAGCTTCGAAACTATGCCTGAAGATAAAAGTTATTTCAACAGACATACAGACATTATGTGACTCAGTGTCAATGTGTGTGTGTGGTTATTTTTTATGTACTTTCTTTTCGTTGAATTCCTTGCAGTCATTTGAACATGGCGGTGTCTGAATACCGGTATACATGTAAATTGAACACATGAAACAATTTCCTATGGAAGAGTGTACTGCATATCGAAAACCCAGAAGAGTTACTTGTAAAGAGAGTTATCTGTGAATGTTTATGAAGATAAACATGTAACAGAAGGCAGGATAAGTATGTGGAGAAACACTGCAGGTATCTAAGAAGGTGTAAGATTTTAGAAGTGCTTTGCATTTTTTTGTCTCACTGTAAGGGTGAAAGTCATTTCATGTCATCATTAAAAGAAAGCGTATAATTACAAAGAATAGGTCAGTGGAAGTGATAACGGAAGGGTTCTGTAAAGATAGATTGGATAGATATATACATATGGATAGAGAAATTGATCTTATGGATAAACATATACTACTATTGTACGACTTTTGATGATTCTAGGAAACTGTCTTGCGTTGAGGAAATGAGGAACAGAGAAGCCGTTATTTCATCATAATCCATCAGGTATTTGGGTCGTGATTTTTGTTGCAGCTGTAAACATGTATATCCAATAAACCGACTTCGCGAGTGAATAAATTCTGCCAAACTACGTGATGCATTTTCTGTCGACGTTCATTTTGACCCCTCTCACCCTCACCCTCACCCCATGAATGTAGCAAAGATAAGCCTGGATGAAGATCAAATCCAGCATAGAATTACCGTGTATACGAATACAGGTGTGTAAATGTATGCGTGTACAGAATATCCTATAATGTCGGAGGGGACGACAGATAAACTTAATGTGACAGGACGTTTGACTTCTATATAGAAACTATCACACATAAATCAATTAATGTGACGTACTTTTGACTCTGTTGCTATCGCCTAACTGTCATACTATAGCATTTACTGAAAGGGTTTATAGCTGGGGTTCAAAGTTTTGCTAGAGAAAGTAATATTAATAGTGGATTTAAGTAGATTATGCCAGCAACTCAACTGAGGACATAACGCTTCATTACGCTCCTGGAAATCAGTCAGCTGTTGACAAGAGCTCCCCACCCCCCTCTCTATACGCCTACTTACCTTAATATTTTGTTACCGTCTTTGGAGACTATTTTATCCCCTACTCCTCGTCTCCTCCAAAATTACTAAACCAGTCAGACGATAAAACAATATTCTTATATTCCCTCCTTTCCTACTCGTATACGCATTAGCCAATTACATGCAACTTACAAAATTAGAATACAAAAAAAAAACCTGCAACAACATGAACAAAATCAACAGCAGACTTCTACCGCAGCAAGTGTTAGCTTACAAAATAATCAACCCCCGAATTTCCGGTTCTATGAAGTTGTAGAGTTGCAACACAAGTAAACAAGCTGTGTATGTATGACATTGCGAAGAGTGCCAAACATTAGTTTACCAGCCTTTAAAAATTGGAATTGGGTTGAGGAAATTAAACAAAATCATTGTATTATTACAGTAAAGGAACCCACGTGGATGTAATAGTGGGGCAAAAGAACGATGGGGAGTAGGATTGAGGTGGGAAAGGATTAAGAGGAGGGGGTAGGTAGTAAACAGCAGTGGCGTAACTCCCGGGGGAGGGACAGGGGCAGTCTACTTCCTGAAGGATTTCAGAAGGAAAATCTACCAAACCACTGTAAGAATGAAAGGAAATGAAAAGGAAAGCGAGAAAGGGAAGCGAGAAATGGAAAGAAAGGGGAATAAAAGGGGGAGAGAAAAAGGACAAAGAAAACAAGAGGAAAAGAAAAGAAAAACGGAAATATGAAACTTGAAGAAAAGGGGAAAAGGGAGAGAAAATGGAGGCAAATATCAAAACAGATATACAAACCAAAAAACAACAGACATTTTTTAAACCAACAGTCAGTGTTAGCTTATGGGATAATTAATCCTCGACTTTTTTTGTTCTATGAAGGTGTACAGCTGCAACAGAAATGTTAACAAGCTTTGTATCAATTGAGTGTCAAACATTAGTTTACCGGTATTTAAAATTGAAAACATTCCTCCATTTCAATCCATTCAAGGTCATTATTTACAAATTTAAAGCAATGATTATATGATAGAAGGATAAGTCAGAGTCTGACAGTGTTGTCATAAATCGAGTCAACTCTACTTCAGGCCCTTATATGATTCGACTTGAGCTTAAAATGGGTCAACTCAACTGGAGATTCGACCCCTTCGTGACTCGCCTCGACTAGTGACTCGATCATTAGCCGACTTGATTTGACCACCACTCGGACTCGACTGATAGCTTGTTTCTGTCATTCGGGTAGTGTCAACAATCAGCGAATGTATGGTGTTTTTCATGTTATGTATCTATGCACACCTCTCATCGACCCTCGAATGTAATCGATTACATGCAGTCTAATTATGAAAACACAAGAACCCCCCCCCCCCCGCAAAAAAAAAAATGATCTAAGCAACAGTTATTAAAGAGATTTCGTATCTCTGCGAAAAGACGTATTTAAAGACACATTGTTTTAATATTATGAAGCTTCATTTTAAGATATTGATAAACTATGATATCTGATCTTCATAAAGTGCTTCAACGGACTGAAATCAGAGAATATAAAACCATCACTCGCGAGATTTTTTCAGAATGAACATCATATGTGATTTATGCATCTTCCGAAATCTTAAGTATGACTATTTCATTGACATATTAAATCCAACAAAATGTTCGTACGGTTTGTCTATCATATTCATTCACTCTCTCTCTCTCTCAATATATTTTATTGACAGTTACAGCGCCAATGCGGTTACTTCACGAATATTTTCAATTCGAAGATGTGGAATCATTCATGTTGACGTGATTTAAACCATTACAACCGGAAATAGTGTTTTTAAGACAGATGATAAGATTTGCTTTCTTACTAGCAGTTTTCATTACTATCAAACAGGTAATTTAGTATGTTAAGTCTCACATCGATTATTGTATTTTCAACGATTATTTCTAATATCTAACGGAGAAAATTGGAAGCTGGTGGAAATATAGACGTTATTTTAATTACCGAGTAAAAACTGCTTGGCATGTTGGACATTAGCTTTACAAAATAAAATAATTTTAAAGCCATTGCAATTTTATGCTAGTATCGTTGAGATCTGTTTTCTGTTATATTTTTCGTAGAAACCAAATAGCTTTGATTGTTTCTTCGGCGTTCATCCGAACCGTCGTATCAGTCGATTTTGGTCAAAATATCGATTTTGAGATTTGTACAGAAAATGAAAGTAATAGTCCTACTTTGTACATGGTTAATTTTTTAGGCAGCAATTTATTTATTTTTTTTTTTAGATATGTTGGGATTTTAAAGGCGATACCATACAAATTTTTGATAAAATGCGCAAATCCCATTGGAAACGTGTGTAGCCCTGCAGCAAACAACAACTGCGCGCAATTAATATGCAAGTACGCGGTCAGCTACGCGCTGCGTTGACTTTGGACGTGAAAGAGAGATACGACGGTTTGCTGGATAGCGCGTATTGAAAATGCGGTCAGCGTTGTTGAATTCCCAATGGCGTTTTAGTACAGGGAAAATCTAAACCGCTCAAACCGAAATTACAAGCATGTAGCTCTTTTGCGATATTTTCTCTGATTCTTGGTTTTGTGTAAAAAGAAATAAAGCTATCAATGTTAAGCAATTGTCTTGGTCTTTCCTACCATGTATATTTCTAGCAATGAACATCTTGTAATGCTTGGGACAAAAAGTGGCAATTAGAGTAAACTTTGAAGTCGATTTTCTCTGAAATGAGTTTATCGCGATGCAACGGTCCAGATGACCGCCGACAGTTTATGTTAAAGACTACATTGAGTACTTGCAGAGCAATTATTAACTCCTTTCAAACTATCTATGGGCAAATGGTGTTTTGAATCTACCACAGAAGAGTATAGTTGAGAAAATAGTATATTTCATTTTTAAACCAAACCCTAAACAGACCGCATGCTTACATAGTACTGATACTTAGGCTGTATGTTGGACAAGGTTTAATGCCATGCTGAGGCCAGAGATGGGAACTTTATGGTTAAACCTCCAAATCTATGACTATTTATTACATGTGAAGCGAAGAACAAATGCAATATGTTTTCATGTGGAAACAACAACATCGGTAACTCCGATGAAAGATTTTACATCATCAACCGATACTTCAGTTGCTGTAAGAGTCTATGTAGCTTCGTAGAAATTACGATAAATGGAATGTTTAACTGGCTAAACATTTGTTTTTACTTGTCACCCGACAACACAAAACAATCCCTACACTCTTAAAATGTTAGGCAACATACTGTCCACACAACAATTGGTTAAAATATTTATCCAACTCTGGGTAATTTTAAACCAATACTGGGTAGTTCTCACCCAGAGCACACATTATTGGTTGAAAACTTCCCAGAATTGGATAAAGTTTCAACCAATTGTTGTGTGGACAGAAGAAGGTAATCTTTGCAAACTGTGCAAACAATAGAGGTTTGTTCGCAAAAACCGATGTCCATTTGGGCAAATTGTTTTTTTCAAACGAGATTTGTTTTAACCACTTCGGCATGAAACCTTCAATGTGTAAAGTTCAGATATTAAGTAGGGTTAGCTAACTATAATTATGTCCAATTTTTCAGAAATCTACATCAAGTGCAAAGTGTAAAAGTTTGTACTGTGTAAATGTGTTTGCCGCAGAAACTGAGAAGTCAACTTCTCGTTTCGTTGCAAAAGCTGATAAGTCCTTTTGTTCTACTGCCGATGGTACAGATTGTATTTATTTTTTTTCAATTTGACCCAAAATAATACAAATCGTATTTTTAATAAGCCTGGCACTCATTTCACGGTTGTTCAAGAGTTATAATTAAGGACTATTTGGGGGGATTTAATGCATTTTGCGAAAGTTAAATGTGCTTTTCGAAACTTCCTGATTTTTAATTGAAATCATTATTTTTTGACCAAAAATTATACAAATGCTTATTTTCTTCCCTCAAAGAAACCTACATGTTTGAAACAGTGTAAGGAAGGTTACTGAAAACTATTTTTTAATGGATTTAGCGCATATGTTACATTGGATAGGTCTGCCAAAACATATCTATTAGAGGGTTTTTTCCGAATTTACCGAAAATCAGCATTTTTAGCCCCAAATTGCCAAAATAACTAAAACTTCATTCATAAGAAGTATTAATAAAACTGTTTGATTTTTTTTCAGAATGTTGAATGTTTTGGGTAACAGTATTAAATAACATACCAGAGGACAATCTGACATGTCCAGGTAGCTTGATTAATCATGCGTTGTAATTACGTTAGTTGTTAAATTGTGGGGGTATTTCAGCCTTGCATGCACGCCATAATCCCCGCTAGTGCTACCTGGATTGGGAGACTTCGAGGAGATTTAGTAATTTGAGAAAGAAAGACTTAAAATGGAGACAGATGGGAAGAAATAGAATTGTCGAAAAGTTTATACTTAATGAGCTGAATTTTGAAACAAAAGCGACGGCTTTTGTCACTAAAGTACCAAAACCCTGAACTCCCGCCTTGGTTTTTCCTCTGAACCGCACCAGGGCCACTATTATGGTCTCCTTGGCCGCACCTGTTACGCGCTTCGCGACAAACTACTCGCGGTGCGGCCATCCGACCGCACATTTTGGGCTTAGTAACGGGAAATGTTTGGTTCTGCCCCCCTAATAACAGACACCTGTTACGCCAATGGTAAACACGCCAGGTAGGGGTAAGTAATTGAAACACTCAAAACAAATTCTTGCTTACCTTAGGTTACAACATAATTCCGGTGCTGCTGTCTAATTAGTTCGCCCCGCACATGAACAGTGATAGCAGATAATGGTATACATGAACACCACCGATCCTTTGATATTAAACGGTATATGCATTAATATCCATGGCATTGTTCCGAGGTGATTTTCTCTCTCTCTCTCTCTCTCTCCGCGTGTGAACGTTGGTGCACCAGTGTACGCGCATGCGTGTTCGTGTTGCATTGAGTTTAATGTCGAGCAACGATCTTGTATAGATCGACATTTATTTTCGTTGCAAACCCATTGACCACAAGTTACATATCGTAAACACATCTTCACTGTGTATGATCCCAAATCGATTTTCATTCATTTATTTATTCATTTTTTTTTGGGGGGGGGGTAGGGGGTTGCACGCCAAATTATTTTTGCCTTGATTAATTGATATATACAAATTCAGTGTTCACATTTTGCTTTTAGTACGTTTTACTTTATTGTTTTGTATAAGCGATGAATCATTTGAAAATGACCCGCTGCTAAAGTATTTTGTAACGGTAGTCGGAGGTTTCAGACAGGGCATACACAGCGGAGAAGGTTGGGAACGGGGATAACATGTCTTATCATCCCCCAGGTTTCAAGGGGAAATACATATATTTTGTTCTAATCAATAATATCCTTAATATATTTGTTTAGTATTGAGGTGATTATTATTCTTCTTCTTATTATTATTATTGGTAGTAGTAGTAGTAGTAGTATTAGTAGTAGTAGTAGCAGTAGAAGTGGTAGTAGTAGTAGTAGTAGTAGTAGTAGTAGTAGTAGAAGAAGAACGGCATATTTCATATTGCTTTGGTTGGAGATCTAGCGCGTAACAGCTGCTTGACCAGTCTCCTCCATTTCTCTGATTTTCACTGTACTGAAGTTGCTTTCACAGCTAATTTATATAACATCATATTTGTTATACTTCACTGAGTCTACTAGACCATTTCCAGTTAGTAGTATTGAGTTCTCCTTCTGCAATTTTTGGAAACTATACGTTGGATCATTACAGTCTCAACTACAGGCCTGGAGCCATGATGAAGTTGCTTCTATGTACCTAGGAGTTGTCCATTTATTCATGTGTGGTCAACTATGCAGTAACCTCATTCTATGACTTTGAATGACCGTCCGGATACAAAGAACAAGTTCATCGAATGACAATGGCTGTCATTCATCTGTTCCTTATTGTTGGCCTTGCCTGCTTTTCAGCATGCAGCAACACACAAGCTAATGATGTACATTATGTGGATAGTGGTATGCATTTCAGCTCTTCTGTCAAAGCAAAGTTTATTGGGAGAAGAATATGCTACTATCAACATGCGGACAGTACCTTCCGTGTGCAACTTGTCGAATGTGGAGATATACATCCAAATCCTGGCCCGTCCTTTGATACTACACAAAATGTATGTAAGCAAAATGTTGAGCAAAACGCTAACAGCATTGTGCATCAAGTTGAAAGCCCCAGATGTTTGGATAAAATTACATATGATTCAGAGCTGCTATACAACCTGAAAAAAATGTCATTCCAGACTTAGTCCTTCAGACTGGAACGTGATAAATGATCTTGGAATTTGTACCAAACGCCGAACAAAAAGAGGACGTAGAGGTGGTAGATGTAGACGCCGTCACTTCCATCTATCTTCTGGGTCCTCCTCAACTAACAACAATAATCAAGTAAGATTTGCCCTCTGGAACGCCAGATCCATAAAGAACAAAACTCATATGCTGTGTGATTTTGTTATTGGTGATTGCATTGATATTTTGACTATAACAGAGACTTGGCTAGCTGGAGATAGTCGTGATGATTGTGCGCTAGCACAATTATTGTCTACTCTGAAGAACTACACTTGGTACCATAATCCACGTACTGCGCGGAAGGGTGGTGGTGTAGGTATCTGCATCAAGAAATCTTTCCAAGTGCATAGATATCAAACTGCCTGTTTTTCTTCATTTGAAATTTGAACACACTTTGATCTCCTTATTACTGTCTCATCATGCAAAACTCCTTCCGTTGTAGTTGTTGGTATAGTCGTCCCAAAAGAACATGAGTCAAGGAGAGTTAAACAATTTTCTTATCTTTCATGAATTTCACAATAGCCTTGAACAATTGGTCATGGTGTCCCTCATCGGATCATGATTGTAGAGATTTCAAACTTTCATATAAACTCAACAGTGATAAGATTCCAGTCGTTTTGTTGACACTCACTCACATCTCTTAACTGTTACGCACATTGTTTATTTCTACACCATCAATGCTGGCCAATACCCTCGACCGTTTGTCCTTTCCCGCACGCACTGACAAGTTTATTAATGATTCAGTTCAACCAACTACCTTCCATCTGATGCATGTTTGCTATAAAAATGCCTCCTTAGACAATAGCAAACCCAAACCTACAAAGATTGAGATCAAGAATGAGGAATTTGTGCATGATATGTAATCTATCTTTTCGTCAAGACCATTTTTCAGTCTGAGTTGGTACGCATATCACCATCTGATATATGAATATTCTCATCGTCCAATATTGAATCAGTTCCTCTTCAGCTCTTCTGGACAAACATGCTCCATTATCGACACGAAGATAACAGTGTCGACGCGCATTCACCGTGGTTCAATGATGAACTTCGTGATATCCAAGCCGTGAAACTTCGGCACTAGAGACGCTTGCATTCTCAAGGGATCCACATTACGTACATTACTGCCAATGCGTTTAAAGTTCACCGCCAGATGTTTAAACATGAGTGTCATAAATACAGACAAGAAACTCACATCAGCCAGGATGAAATACCACAGAAGGAACAATTGAAAAGAATTGAATTCTCGAGAATTGTTCAAAAAGATCAATTCAGACTATCGCATCCCGCAATCTATCAAGGAATCCTTCAAGTACTCAGACTAAATAAATACTCCCTCTGCGGAACGAGATCTTAATTATTTTGTCAATAAAGTTTGACAATATACTTTGGAATGCAGTCGTCTACATGCAACGTAAGCCGTTTTACTATGGAAAAGCATCCAAATTCACCGATTTAGAGAATTTAGACGCATTACTGAACAATGAAGTTTTCCATAGTTATTAAGACTCACCAGCAACAACTGTGTTGTTGGATCCCATACCAACCTCATATGCTCAACAACATTTCTTTTCTGACTTATTCGCATATAGTGACATATAGTGTCAAAATTCTTTTGAAAGTGGTTGTTTTTCCTGATGAATTTAAGTGTAAGTAACATTTCACACTCTGTTGAAAATTCAAAGTGTGATCCTGAAATAATATAGAAAAATTATCCGTCCGATTTGCCTAACCTCAAGTTCGTAGCATAAAGGTACTTGAGAAAGGATGGCTGTATTGCAATATACAAGCAATATATTGAATTACATAATCTTCAATGGCAAGTCACAGTCAGTTACAGATCATTTACATAGTGTGAACTGCATTGTAAGCAGTTCAAATGATATTGTCCTTGTCACTTGACAAAAGGAGAAGAAGTAAATACTTGTTTTGTTAGATTTTCATGTGCTTTGTGCGACACTATTCGAAGCATGAAGTTAATCTACACAGTCCGACTGTTGCATATAGATTTGGGATCTGTGGCAAAAGCGCTGATTGCTTTCACTCATACTTAGAACAAAGCGGCACTCAAACTGTAGTTATAGGAGAAAGAACTAGGTCATCAAATTCATCGTCGTTTACTCACAATGGGGTACCCCAGCAGGGATCTTGTTTAGGCCCCTTGCTGTTCACCATTAATAAAACACAGTCACACATTACAGTCTTTAATTAGATAGTCATATAGTTCACAAAATGTTCTATGCTTGATTGACAGACAACTTTAATTATCTTTTAAGCAGTCTGATTTGATAGATGTAACTGCTCAGGTTGTTAATTGTGGTAAGAGATATCAAATGAATGGTCCTCATTGCAAATGGTTTAAAGTTAAACAGTGAAGAAACAGAATGTTCCCATATTACACATCGTCGTTTCGGTGTACAAACTCCATTAATTCTATTGAATCTGATGGTGCAGATTCATCAGCACGAAGTGCAAGAATCTTGGTGTGGAATCTTGATGATAAATTTACAATGGAAAGCTTCGTAAAAACAAAAATGCCGTTCTGTTCGTCATTTGCCTTTACACAAAGATAGGGAAACTCCGTCATTTATTGCATAAACAACAACAACTAACGTTTAGTAGCATGCTTGTAATGTCCATCATTGAATTATTGCAAATAGTCTTTCTTTTTGTAGATTACACAGCTACAACTAATTCAGATTTACAAGTTGTTCCAAACTCAGCAGGCACGTTAGTGTGTCGTGCGAGAAACATGAATCTGTAAGTCTTATTTAACGACAATTACATCTGTTACCTGTGCAATTCACGTATCATATTTCAAAATTTTACTGTTAGCAATAGAAAAGCTTTCACAATTTTGCACCAGAATTGTATCTAACACGCTGAATTACTCCCATAAATTATAGAACCTGTAAGAAATTTAACAATCGAGTTGGCTATGGAACGCGATGTGTCCATGTGTTAACTCTATGGGATTTTCAGAATCTCGGAGCCAACAGGGTAAGGTTCTGCCGGAAGGCATTTGTTTTGTTACCTGCCAGTCTTTTAACAAAAACAATGGTGAACGCGAGCTTTTCCTCGTGTCTGCTCCAGTCTGTGTGAATGAGCTCTCCCAGTAATATCAAAATATAAATCTGTAAAATTTAAATCAGGCTCTAAAAAACTCATCATTTTTAAGTTTTTTTTTACATTTACATTTTCAGTATTCTAAGTATTATATGTAGTTATGCAAGATTATTTATAACCATATTTTATTAAAAATGTTCAAAGGCTTCCTCAGTACAGAAACTAACATTTTCCGCTGTTTTACCTTATTTGTCTTCTACAGCGCAATAGGGAAACCAAATTTTTTTCATTTTGATGTGTTTAATGCGCTAATATAAAAACTGTAGTTTATTATATATTATTATATACCATCAATTAATTATGTTGTTGATGGTTTGGTTCTCTCTCGTACCCTAACGGAGGCGAAGTTTAACAAGGGGTGTTTAAAAAAAGTGCGACCACACACTGAAATATATCCCCCACTTTGGGACAAGGGAAGACTGGCCTGTAATAATCATGGCTCTAAAGGTAAGAATAATTTTGAGAGTTTAGATACTAGTTTTGTGAAAATGTCAAATGCCAGGTCCGTCCTTCTTTACATACGCACACGGCTTTGAAAATCACCTTGCTATGGTAAGTTCTACGTATGTGTGATGTGCCGTGCTTTGTCTGTACCTGGTGTATGTGACGCGCGTTTATGGGTATCATCGTATGGGCGGAGTGTGTGTGTGTGTGTGTGTGTGTGTTGTGTGTGTGTGTGTTGTGTGTTGGTGTGTTGTGTAGTGCGCGCGCTTATTTTGTAGCATGCACATGTTATTTTGATCGACCCTTCTGGACAGGAATTATCCCCCAGGTCGAAGACCTGTCTACGCTACGTGATTTCAGACACTAGAAGTCAGCTAAAGTTCGTTCTGTCGCAAGACATTCATCATGCAGTCTGATAGGGTATAAATAAACATTTTTAATAAATAGCATTGATTTACAAACGTTGGTACAGTAATAAAGCAGGAGTATCATACAAGGATATTTTGTAATGTTTTAAATCCAACTTAAAATGATTCTATGCCTACTGACTTTTCTTTTTCTGGAGAACCTTATATTTACGGGCTTTAAATGAATATATTACGAATAGAGATCGGTGTGGGAGCGTTGAAATTATGCATGAGCGTAAATAGTTTGTAAGCAATCTTTACAGTGAGATATGAGGTGTTGGGAGAAAACATTAAGAGATAGATGGACGCATTACTTCGTTAAAAGTAATACTTTGACCTTTACGAATTTATTGTAGAAAAAGGTGCCTCAGAGATGATAAAAATCTTCCATGAAGTGAGAAAATCACGATGGTGCTGACTTCCTTTATATAATGGCGCAATCTTTATGGGCTTGATTCTT